>AYQD01000013.1:0-31983 GCA_000504465.1 Cryomyces antarcticus CCFEE 534 | reverse complement strand
GAGCGTCTGCAGCGGCTCGGGGAAGAAGTGCGCGAACGCGAACGTCTCGGACGCGTCGCCGCGCAGGGCGGGCCCGCCGTCGCCGGCCGAGGGCGTCGTGCGGTAGAAGCGCAGGTAGGTCCAGGACGTCAGCACGCCGTACCAGGCGAGGAAGAGGGCCGTGTCGGTGCCGAAGACGACGCCGGAGAGCGTGTTGGCGAGCAGGAAGAGCGCGGGGAAGTGCTTCACGCGCATCCGGACCAGCCTCTGAAGACCGCGACGGTGTGTTCGGGGACGAGCTGCTTGAAGGCGACAAGGAAGGCGGCCTGGATGGCGACGCCGCCGTTGATGGAGGTCGAGCTAGAAAGGGAAGCGGTCAGAGAGCGAGCGGTGATGCGATGCAGGAGATGGTGCCTGAGAGGCTACGTACGCGCGCGCCTCACTCTGCGCGAGCATGAACCACAGCGTGTACGTCCCGAAGGCGAGCAGGTTCGGAATCATGCTCGCGAAGAGGACGAATTTGGCGAACTCGGCGCTGCTCCAGGCGCGCTCGAGATAGCGCCCGCCGAAGAACAACGTCGCCCCGGCGACGAGGAAGCTGACAACGTTCTGCTCGATAAACGCGGACGTGAGATGGGTCCATGGGTAGATCAGGGACTGGGCGGGGACGAGCACGAGGTAGGGGATGTTGTAGAGGCTGCTGGTGAAGGAGGCTTCTTGGCCGGGTGCCCATTCACGGTAGCGGAGGGAGGCGTTGAGGACGGTGCAGATGAAGAGGAGGATGAGGAGGCCGCGGGTCAGAGGGGGGATGTTGATGCGTGGTGGCATCGTCGTATGTTCCCTAGTTGGGCGATACCGGGTGTTTTACGAAGACTCCCGGTGCCTCTGGCATGGACGGATTGGAGTCACGCAATGTTTGTGTCGTGTGGACGCCGTAGTAATTGAGTGTAGCCACCATGGCGCGCCTCAGCGCCTCAGATTCGTGGCGGCGGGAGGCAGATCGGCTGTTCTGCTTCGGGTCAAGCCCCGGGCGGGTTAGCGATGGTCCTCCGTGGACCTCGAAGGCCAGTCGTCCTTGTTGTGCGTCTCTGGCTTCGAAACATCTGCTCTGGCCTGCCCCTCCTCACCACCATTAATCAATACCTTTGCAGCACTCCTACCAGGCCATCGGTAGAACCATCAACATCTGCCCGGAACGAACCTCACGATCCCGCCATGCGCAATGACCGACGGTAGCTTGGGTTCAGATCATGTGAACTACCTCGTCTTCCGGTGTGTTCTGATACCAAGACTCGGGGTTGAATGAACGTGCGCTCACGCGAGCGACCAGGTACCTCCAGGAATCAGGGCATGAGGGCGCGGCGCGTGCGCTATGGCAAGACTGGCATCGAGACCCCGACTTTGAAGATCCGGAGCGCTTCTCTTTTGCGCCGTACGTGGACCAGCGGGCATTGATCAACCTCATCCAAGATGGCCTCTGGATTGATCGGGTGAGAGCGAGTATCACCAAGGCAAGTCTTCTGTGGTGCACGACGCGCTTTTGGTCCACACAACACCTTCGGCTAGGTCATGTGACATCTAACCTCTCCTCAAAGGATGATAAGCAATACACGTTTGCAGAAGTGTGCCACTCGGAGCGTAGACGGCGGAGCAGCTCTCAAGATGGTGATTATGAAAGTACTGGACCGACACTCGAGACGCCGGGCAAGCATGGCCGCGAAGAAGTCAACGGCGTTACGGCAGACGAGCTTCCGTATGCGAAGCGAGTACGAAGAAGCAACGGCGGAGATGATCAAGTTAACGGGGCCGTGATGGAGATAGACGGCTCTGCCGCACCCGAGCCAAGACTAAAGGTATCCAGGCGGCTAGATTTCAACCTGTCATGTCCGAAGGCATACACAGATAGCCCATTCTATAGAAGCAGTCAAATTCATCGAGCACTGTTGGCTGACGACACTGACGAGCAGGACACGAACGGCTTACATGTCGGTACCGAGCCGTCCGTCTCAGAAGACTCTCCACCCGTGGAAGTGCTACTCAGCACTCTTGGACTTGGCGCCAACAAGTTCGTGCAGACCGAGAAGAGAAAGCAGCTGACGACAGAAACCGTCTATCTGACGCTGGATCAGCTACCGCATAAACCGGCTGTGGTGCACACCATATGGAGCCCTGATGTCGATACAGCGACCACCCTGCTTTCCGCAGGCCAGTCGATTTGTAGGTTTTGGGACGTTCCAAGTGCAAATGAGAGTGAACCAAGCGTAAGTCTCTATCTCAGATGCTTCAAATGCACTTCGTAGGAACGTAGCATACCGGAGTCCCTCCATATGCGTATGAGGTTGTTTCACACCGACAAGAGTTTTATTCGTAGTCCGTTCGCCCTATAGAACCTCCACTTCCTCCTGGATGCGTCAAGGAGCTTTCAGATAGAGTATCACTGAATTGTGGGTGCTTAGACTAACGTTCTGTACCAGTACGTGGACCTAGATGTCGGTGACCGACCTTTCGATATCACATCAGCTTGCTGGGCCACTTCCGACACTTTGTTGACAGCAGCAGTCCAGAGGTTGCCGGAGTACATGGAGACAGATTCTTTCGAAGTGCACAATTTTACTTTGGACGGCAACAATCAAGCGAACCCAGACGCGGAAAACGAAAACAAGAACGATGGAGTTATGTTTGCGCTTCGCTGGAACCAGACTTCCAAATATCTCATCGGTATCTCAAGTAGTGACAGAGACGGCTCGATTCATATCTGGGACAACAGGTACGTCTTGGCTCTGTTCCGCACGGCGTCGCACTCCCACAAAGGGCGACAATGCTAACGCTGCTGCAGTGACTCGCGAGCTCAGCCATCATGTTCTGAAGAGCTTTCGACTCCGGTCCTTGACGCTGCCTGGCTAGCCGAGTCAACATTCGTTGTGTGCGGCCAGAATCTGCTCCGCATCTACGATGTAGAACAGTCCGGAGCACCGCCGCCTGATGGCGTCTATTGTACGACGCAACTTCAGAAGGACTTTGAATGGGGTGGATCATGGGAGAAAGTTAGACATGAGCCAGTTTGCGATGTCATAGCGTGTATGTCGACAGAACGGAACGCTCTAGGGCTTGTCACGGATCGCGGCAAGTAAGTTTTCGCGTCCCTTGAGCCTCCACGCAGACACACGTACCGGGAGAGCTCCGATACTCTACAAGATCCCAGGAAGTCGTCTAGACCCTCTGAGCTCAGTGGCACTGCATGAGCCAACGGCGTGTTATGCCCTAAATCAACACGCGCTAACAAACAGCAGCTTCGAACTCCTACCTTTCGACCTAGACGAGCACGGCGAAATCAAAGCCTTCGACTTCCAACCCCGGCCCCCCGCACACAAAGCCTCCCAACCAACGACGTGCACCCTAGCCACGGCGTTCGACAGCGGTCTAGTATGCATCTGGAACGTGCTTGGATCCTTCCAGTGCCTGCACCGCCTCTCGATGATGAACCCCTTCTCCAACCTCGGAGTGCCGGGCTACACGCTGGCCTACTCCCCAGACGGGTTGTACCTCGCTGTCGCTGGCAGCGACGTTATCAGTGTATGGCACGCTGACGCCGGCGGGCTGCCACGAGCAGTCTGGACGCCTGAAGAGGGGAAGTGGAGTACGGGCGAGGACGTTGACGATGCTGTGGACCAGGAAATGGATGCGACGGTGCCGACGCTCGATCAGAGCCTCAGCTGGGACGTCCACGGGCAGCGTTTGGCGTTTGGGGTTGGCAAATGGGTACGGGTCTCCCTAGTCATTGTGATGATAGAGAGGATAGTCACTAATACAACGCAGATTGCAGTCATCACTTTCCGGCGGTAGTGCCTGATCGCTTGGACAGGAAGATGCGGTTTGGCGGCATGCGTTGGCGTTGGTGGCGGAGATACCTTGCATGCGCACCTGGCGGGATATAGTTTGGTCGGTTCGATGATATGTCACATTATCTATATACCTAGTGGGCGGACCATGTCTCGCTGTGCGCGGTGGAATTGCAAAGAGCTCTCTCTGAGTGCCGAGTGGGCTTCGCGTGTGACAGTCAAGCAGAATGAGATTCAGCGATACAGGGGCATAGGTCGAGTCTTCACTAGAAGTGAACTCCGCCGTGTCCTGCGCCGCTGCGGCCCATTGCGGAGATGCACTGTCTTTGGCAGCCAACTTTTTGTTGTCCACTCCGCCAGACGCGTCTTCGGGTGAACGTCGGAGGTCTCGCCGCAACCCCAAACAATCGACTTCATCTGAAGAATAGCTCCGCATTAGAGACAGTCCCTGAAGCTGCCCCGAACATCTTTGACGTCTGTACGGCGACTTGCGATGACGCCGACCAAGCAACCATGACGACCGACCTGAACCTTCAACTGAACCAACTCATCGAACTCAACGACGGCCGCATTGGAACGATCCGCTTCCTGGGCACGACCAATTTCGCACCCGGTGACTGGGTAGGCGTCGAGTTCGAAGATGCTGTGGGGAAAAACGATGGATCTGTTCAGGGGGAGAGATACTTTGACTGCGAGGCGGGGCACGGCCTGTTAACGAAGCCAGTATGGGTGACTCGAATACTCGAGGAGCCGAACCTAGCACCGAAGGTAGCAAAGGCCATTACCAATGGAGTGCTGGGGAAGCCAAGCACGACAGCTACAACGGCCACAAGTAGGGTGGGAAGCAGACCTTCGAGCGAGGCCGCTGTTGGTAGAACCAACGGAGTCAGGAGACAAAGTACGTTAGATAGGGGTGGACGAAGTCAAAGCGTGAATGCTGGAAGTCCGACGCCTGGTGCGAGAATCTCTACTGAGCTCAGCGGTCTGAGCGGGCTCAGGTCACCCACAAAACAAATACGGTCGACCGGCCCGCCAAGTGCATCCACATCGCGAACCGGGACACCTTCAGTGCCTGGTACCAGACCTCTGTCTTCTGCCACGGCTGCTTCAGAGACATCGCGACCGCAACTCAGTTTGAGTGCAGCAAGTGCTACAAATCTTAGGCGACCTACAATGGCACCTCCCCCCCTTCCCACGAGCGCGAACCGGCTAGCGCGACCATCGATTAGTGGGCCAACATTGAACAATAACAAAGCACTGCCGTCGAGTGATTTTGCATCCAAGAGCTCATCGAGCCGACTCTCGATGGCACAGCGGTCAGGCGCTCATGGTACAGGCTCAGTTAGTGAGGAGAAAGCTAGCGATGACAGCAGTCGAAAGTCCTCGTTGCTGAGCCCGAAAGAGCATCCGACATCCTCGGATATAGACTCCACAGTGGATGATCGCGTAACTAATGATTCGGCTGGTAGCAATGCGCAAGATCATGTCCGACCGACGGGCCTCTCGTCTTCTCGCCGTACCTCCTCGCTGTCTACGATGCCGAGGAATACTCTATCCAGGACCAACACGGCACACACTAAAGAGATGGATGAGCTGCAAGCAAAGTTCCGGATCTTGGAGAAGAAACGTGGTGAGGACCGGGAGAAGTTGAAGGTACTAGAAAAACTGCAGCAGGAGCGTGACAGATTCGAATCCATTATACAAAGATTACAACCGAAACTGCAGACACAGCATCAGGAGATTGGAGACCTCAAACGACAGCTCAAAGAATCGGAGAGCAAGCTCGTTGGCATAGAAGACATACAGGCGGAGCATGATTCGGTAGTTGAAATGGCTACATTGGACCGGGAAATGGCAGAAGAGACGGCAGAAGTACTGAAAACTGAGCTAGATGCGCTCAAGCAAACCGTGGAAGAGTTGCAGCTTGAGGTGGAGGTATTGAGGGAAGAAAACCAAGAGCTCAGTCACGACATGAGTCCTGAAGAGAGGACAAGTCAAGGCTGGCTGCAGATGGAGAGGACCAACGAAAGACTCAAAGAAGCATTGCTAAGATTACGTGACACGACACAGGAACAAGAGGCAGAGTTGAAGGTCCGCATCAAGGGACTTGAAGTCGATGTACAGGCTCTCAGAGGAGTGAAAGAGCAACTCGAGGACAGCAAGGTGAAACTGCTACATTCCGAGTCTGATATAGAGGACCTGCGCCAGCAGCTTGATGCCGCTTTGGGAGCGGAGGAGATGATCGAAGAGCTTACTGAGAGGAACCTCGCTCTGCAAGAGCAAATGGACGAACTGCGCAACTACATCGAGGACCTGGAAAGCCTGAGAGAACTTGGTGACGAGCTTGAGATCAACCATGCGGAGACGGAGAAGCAGATGCAGGCCGAGATCGACGACAAGGACTCTGCGATCGCCGAACACGTTAGGCGTTCTGCTCGGCAGGAAGCAACACTAGGAGACTATGAATATACGTTAACTCGATTCCGCGAACTAGTCACGAGCATGCAAAGCGATCTCGAAGACATGAGAGCATCACAGCAGATTACAGAGACCGAGTCCGAAGAGCTTACGAATCGGTCCAGAGCCATGATGGATCTCAACATGAAGCTGCAGGTGTCGGCGTCGAAGACGCAGGTCAAGACGGTCGATCTCGAGCTGCAAAGACTAGAGGCACAGGAGGCGTCCGAACACCTTGCGATTGTACAGTTGTTTCTGCCTGAAGCGTTCCACACCGAACGAGACTCAGTGCTGGCTCTGCTACGCTTCAAACGGATTGGCTTCAAAGCACATCTCCTCCATGGACTCGTCAAGGAAAGAACCCTAGGTCAAGGGCCACGTGGTCTCGAAGAAGAGGTCTTCGCTGCTTGCGATGTGCTCGATAAGCTAACGTGGATCTCGGCCATGTGTGAGAAATTTGTCAATAGTATCTCTAGCTGCTCCATGGAGCAATTTGCAAAGTTTGAGGGCGCACTGCATGAGCTCGAGCCAGTGGAGCGGGCGTTGAATCGATACATCGAGGCCTTGAAAACGGGAGACGTAAAGGCAAAACAGGTCGCAGACGAGCTGCAAAGGCAAGCTTCACATAGTCTATCTTGTGCCATGATACATGCTAACAATGCATCCAGATCGATGGCTCTCATGACCCACTTGGCATCTATCCATATTCAGGAGGATCATTCCAGTTATGCTGACGAAGTCCTCATGCGTACCTTGCTGATACAGAGCCACCTGGAAAACACCGCTGCAGCCCTTGCCCTGACAAAAGCCATGGTTCAGTCCAAGGTCCAACCCTCGCTCGAAAAAGGCGAAGGAAACGGCAACGAAGTAGAACGTTTCGCTCAAAAGGCGGACTCGATGATCACGCACTCTCGGAGTGCTAAAGTTATCGTCGGCAAGACGATTCGTGCCCTTGAGGAGCTCAAGACACGCTCTCTGTCTCTGACATTAGACACGTCGTCGTCCTTTGCGCAGTGCGAAAGTGCGGCCATGGAGTTAGCGGCCTATACTCGCCAGCTAGGTGAAGACATCTACAGCGTCCTGGCAGAAGAAGGTCGTCAAGGAGCTGTTACGTACAGTGAGATTCAGTCAACCATACACCGAACCACGGCTTCAGTCTTTGCAAACACCGCCCCAGAATCAGAGGTTCTCAGTGTCTTCGATAGACGTCTCCATACTGTTACGGAGGCCCTCGTCAATCTTGCAGCCTAGCCTCCGACCTGGAGAACACGGTCGAGTTTGAGCGGCAGCCAGCGCCGTGGGTCGTCCGCTCAAAGGAACTGAAGTCTACCAGGATCACATCGGTCGACACGGAAGAGGAGCTCAAGCGGATCACAAGCCTAGCGCAAGCCCGCGGCATAGACCTCAAGCTTCGCGATCAAGAGCTCGAAGAGCAACAAGTCAAGATCGAGCTTCTGGAGGCGCGGACGCAGGATTCTAGTAAGAAGAACGCTAGGATTGCCGAACTAGAAAAGGCGATCGACCTCGCACGAAGCAGGGAGCAACAGCTGGCAGGATCCTTGGAAGCTCAGACGAGAGATCTCAAAGCTCTCGAGAATGACAGAAACGAGTGGAAGCGTCTTGCTCATGAGCGCAAGACCGATGGCGCGGCAGCAGCGGGACTGAAAGAGGGGATGGAGAGGGCTGTGGCGACGGCGCGAGAGATGGAGCTCCTGAAGTCAGAAATCAAGAGCCTGCAAGGCGCAGTCCGCTTCCTTCGCGACGACAATCAGCGCGCTCGTCTGACGCAGCCGGCGTCTTCTAACGCAATGGCGTGGTTGGAGGAGCCACTGATCAAGAAAAGTTCTCGGACACAGGAACAGAGAGATGAGGTCGTGGCAGAAGGGAAAGACGTTCTTAGCGAACTACTGCACATGGTCGAGACCGCCAAAACTGTTGACTTGACCGCCCTGCCGCAAAATAAACTGCAGTGGCGGCCTGCAAAGAGCACAAGCAGGTTCCAGGTTGCACAGCAAAGAGAGCAATGGGCGCAGTGGGTTGAGTGGAGGGATTCCGTTATCCAGAAGGGAGAGGCTCTTAGACCGAAGGACGCGAAGGTAAGAGCTGGAGCTAAGAAGGTGACAGGCAATGTGGCTGCGAAAGTGCAGTTCCGGTTGCCAGGATCAGAGGCCAAAGTTCTGCCGTTCAGAGACGTCGCGATCGTCGACCCTGGGGCATTCGAGGAGTTTCGAGATGGGTTGGGCTTTGCTTGAGGTCGTTGTTGCATGGGCATAGCGGGCGGTGTTTTGACGATACCCACCTTTTGCGTCGCCGACGAATGCTGTCACTGTTCTTACACAGAACCGAGAGAGTAAGATGCGTATACTACTGTAGCTATCGTATGGGTACCATGTTGCACAGAGGATGTATATGCACCTGGCGATGGCAGAAGCAGTATATATGAAGCTGTTCAGCCCACCAATGACGTTGAAGGGTCACTCGAATCTCGAAGTGCCGCATAAACATATCAGAGGGCGAATGTGACATTCTTCACCCGTCAACCTCCTGGGCCTCTGCTGCGCCCTTACCACAAAGGTGGCTCCTCTAAAGAAGCCCTCTGCAAACGCCCACAATTCGTCATCTCTCCTCCGCTACCTCTTTCCCCACACCCGCCAGCGAGCCCGCACCCATCTGTCCAAACTCAGGCACGAGACCCTCCCTTCCTTCCGTCACCGCGCCCAATCTCGCATCTACCGCTTCATCCTATCCCGACAACTGAGCAAACAGCAGCGGGGAGCGGGAGGCATCCTTGGCCTCCTCCGCCGACGCACTCAGCGACTCCTTACAGGGCGCCCAGAAGATGGTGGTGTCTCGTCACGGTCGAAGATGACCCAACCTGGAGCTGCGGGCAGCTCGTCCAGCGGCAATGGCGAATATGATTGGGGCGCGCTGGGTGGCTTACGAGCTGAAGGCCGTGAACCTGGAGCACGGCGCAAGAAGCTTGCTGGATATCTCAAGGCTGCCAGCGAGCTGCGCCAGTCGTATCGGGAGAGCTATGGCCCCCAATGGGCCAATAAAGATCCCAGCTCGAAGGAGGTGGACGATGGCACGCCAGGAGCTTTCCCCGACGCGGCGGTTGTAAGGAATGGGGATGAGGAGATGGTATTGTTTCCGAGTTATGCTAGGAAGCATGTCAAGAACAAGGTCAGCTGTGGCCCCAAGATGTGGCTGGCGAGGCTCGTCGCTAATATGATCACAGCCCAAAGCAATACCAGGAACGATTCAAGAGGTTCCAGGGACTGGCCGAGATATCAGAGACTCGGCGGGAGCCGGCGACGCCGAGTTCTGGAAACAGGAATGGGAGAAGTACGAGGACGACAATGCTGTTGTGGATGTTGACGTCCGTGGTTGGGTTTACGCTCCACATAAAGGCCAGATGACAAGGAAAAATAGGCTCTTTGTGGGGATAGCGAGGCAACTTGTTGGTGTACCGGCGCCTCGCTCGACGAAGACTCCGAGTCCTTTGTCGAGCGCAGCAAACAGTAGATCGTCGAGTCCGAGTGGGTCGCATAGGGAAAGAGTTGATGCGAGGACTGCAAGGCACGAGGAAGAGCTTGCGTCGCAGGAAGCAGAAGCAATCTTGAGGAAGGGCGAGGCAGAGGCAGCCATTGCAGGCCGAGGCGGCTATAGCGAAGTACCCAAGAACGACACGGACAGCCTTTACAGCATTCCTAGTCGCAGCAACTCTCCTGCTCCACAGTCTCGAGAGAACTCGGAAACGAGCGGCATTCCAAGGGCCCTGACTAACAGCTCACAGCAAAGTGATGAGGATCTCGGTATCAGCGCAGTCCGCAAGAGAGCTTTGTGGGCTCAGCCTGGTAAGATGAGCGCGGCGGAGCTTGCAGTAGCAAATTCTCATCTCATGGCAAGGCTCAAGCCTTTTTTGGCCAATCCTCTCGCCAATACCCCCATTAGTGCTTTTTTCTATAACGACAGCGTCTCGCGGCAGCGCACGATCAACACCAACTCTTCAGGACACTTTTCAATACGCGCCGCTCTGGACTTTGTGCCTACGCATGTCAGGATACTCGCTTCCGAGAAGCTGTCCGCTACTGAGGAAGTGATCATCACCGATCCCAACGGTGTCAGCTTGATCAGTGATATCGACGACACCATTAAACACTCTGCTATTGGCAGTGGCGCACGAGAGATCTTCCGCAATGCTTTCATCCGAGACCTTGGAGATCTTACCATCGAGGGCGTGAGGGAGTGGTACACGCGTATGGCCAATATGGGGGTCAAGATACACTACGTGTCCAATTCTCCGTGGCAGCTGTATCCAGTGCTTACCAGCTTTTTCGCAATGGCTGGTTTGCCGCCTGGGTCGTTCCATCTCAAGCAATACAGCGGTATGCTGCAGGGGATCTTCGAGCCGGTTGCCGAACGCAAGAAGGGTACCCTTGACAAGATCATGCGAGACTTCCCCGAAAGACGATTCGTCCTCGTAGGAGACAGTGGTGAAGCAGATCTCGAAGTGTATACTGACGTAGTGCTGGAAAATCCCGGACGTATTCTTGGAGTCTTCATCCGAGACGTGACAACTCCCGTCCCAAAAAACTTCTTCGACTCTTCTATGGGCGCACTCAGCGGCGATCGACCAATGAAGCAAAGCTCACGCAACGGTAGCACTCACAACCTGAACAATGCCAAAAGGTTTTCGATGCCACACGAGGACGAGGACGATCCAGACGTGAAGGCTGCAATAGCATCTTCACTTCGCGATTTCGAAATGCAAAACCACCACCGGCTTCGTGACGTTCAGAAGCAGAACAAGAACTATGCTGCATCCTTACCCTCGAGTCGAGTCGCTTCCCACAGTATAGAGAAGAGACCGGAGCTTCCTCCCCGCCGAGTTACTGAACCTCCAGCTCCGGAGGCCCAGAACATGGAGGCGGGAGTAGGCGACCTTATTGACTTCGGCGAGGACGAGTCCACAGCTTGGCAGTCGATCTCGTCGCCTGTTTCACGCGCTACGACAGACACCGACGACGGGACGCCTGAGAAAAGGGGCGCTTCTTCTTCTACGATCACTCGAAAGCCTCTGCCACCAGCACGACCGTCAAAGCCTCAGGGGCTGCGGAGTGTATCTAGTGAACAACTCTCAACAGGCCACGCTCCACTTTCACCTCTCAAATCTCCGCCTCCAAAACCGCGCAAACCCTCAACCTCGATCCACCGGCCCCTCCCCACAGACCCGAGCCCGCTCTCGCAAGTCCAACGCCAGGACACCGCGGTCCCCGCACCACCACCACGGCCGACACCGCTCGTGCACGCCGTCGACGAGCGCCACGGGTACCGTTCCGCCGTTCGCCAGAAGCTTTCGTCGGCCTACAACGCCCTGCCCTCCGCCTCCACGCTGCACCGGTCCAGCACCAATGCGAATGCAAACAACCACAACAGCCTCAACGATTCTCCACATAGCACCAATAGCGTCCGTGCTCCGTCCGACCGCGTTGATCCCTCGCATGAGCTGCACGACCCGCCTCCGCGCCGCCCACAGGCCGCCAAACCCCCGCCGCCTCCTCCACCGCCCCGTAACGTATCCAGCTACGGTGCCGCCGCCGCGCAGCTGGCCAGCAAGGGCGTCAGCAGCGTGCTAGGCTCCTCCTCCTCCACCTCCACCTCCTCCTCCTTTCCGACGAACCCCAATCACCTCATCAGCAGCACCAGCAACCCCGACGACCCCGCCACCCAAAAACACGACTACATCAATCCCCAAAGCAGCAACGGCAACTTCGTCGGCGCCGTCCCGCCGCTCGACAAGAAAGTCGAGCTGTGGAAGAGGCGCTGGGCAAGGGCTGCAAGCGTCATGGAGGAGAAGGGCGTGCCGCTCCGCTCGTGGCGCGTTGGGAGGGACGTCGAGGATGTGGCCGTTAGTCTCGTGGACAGGGCTGTGAGAAAGGGGGAGGGAGGGACGGTGGAGAAGGCGGGGGAGGGACAGAGGGGCAGGGGCAGGGAGGGAAGATGAGTGGCCGAGGGCATTGGAGTGACGTTGAGGGACAGGCGGTGCAGAGCGTTGGTTTCACAGCGGGCAGTGGCGAGTGGTGAGCTGCGAATGCGCTTGCTGCATGTAGTCTTTTGACCAGCTGGCTCACCACTGCCATCGTCGGCCTACACACGACACTCTTGACACGCATGCACTCACTCGGCCAATGCTAGACTTCGGTCGTCCCGACCTAGTTGCGGAGTCCATCAGCCCCCGCCCCCGCCCCCGCCCCGACGCGCCCGATCCTTCCCTCACTTGCAACGTTGTGTCCACGCCCTCACCGGTTCCTCAATCCGGCCAACGTCGCCTTGCCCGCCCGGCTCTCGTTCGGCCGGCCCAACTCGCCCATAATCCACTCGCCGACTCTGCTGACCGCCTCCAGATCGACTCCCGTCTGCGCGCCCAGGCTGTGCAGGCAGTAGACCAGATCCTCGGTGGCGACATTGCCCGTGGCGCCGGGGCTGTACGGACAGCCGCCGAGGCCGCCGACGGCGCTGTCGAAGGTGCGGATGCCGTGCTCGAGCGCGACGGTGGTGTTGAGCAGGGCCTGGCCGAAGGTGTCGTGGAAGTGCAGGGCGAGGTCCTCGTTCTTGATCCCCGCGGCGGTGAGGGTGCGCAAGAGCTCGGCGGTGCGCGGCGCGGTGCCCATGCCCGTCGTGTCCGCGACGGAGATCTCGTCGGCGCCCATCTCGAGCAGGTCGGCGGCGAGCTCGGCCACGCGGTGCGGGTTTACGTCGGGCCCTTCGAAGGGGCAGCCCAGCGCGACGGAGATGTAGGCGCGTACGCGGATGTCGCGCGCGCGCGCGGAGGAGATGAGAGGCGAGAAGCGGGCGAGCGACTCGGCGATGCTGCAGTTTGTGTTGGTTTTGGAGAAGGACTCGGTCGCGGCGAGGAAGATGGAGACTTCATGTGTGGGAGGGGAGGTGGGGGACGGGGACTGCGACTGCGATTGCGACTGCGACCGCGACTGCGACATGGCGTCGACGCCAGAGGTCGAGGAGGGCATGGCGTTGGGATCTTGCGAGGAAGTGTTGAGCGCTGGACCGTTGTCTGTTGCCGGTGACGGGGGTGGTGTGGGATAGCCGGTATCAGCTGTGGATTGGGTGCTTGGGGACGCGTCGAAGGCTGCAAAGAAGTTGTCGAGGCCCTTGCTGTTTGGGAGAAGCCATTGGTACGTTATTGGGTTTGGAGAGGGAGGCGGGCTCTGGAGGACGTGTTCGAGGATCTTAGACGAATTGGCCATCTGCGGTCCATCCAGCAACCAGTCAGATACAAATATGAAATGACACCAGGCGTCCTAGATATGAACGTACCTGCGGCACCCATCTCGGATGCACGAAGGACCCGGCTTCGATGGTGCGCAACCCCGTCTTCGCCAGCCGATTCACCAGCTCGATCTTCGTCTCCACCGGTATACTCGTCTTCTCGTTCTGGAGCCCGTCACGCGGTCCGACTTCCACGATCCTGATCAGCTCGGCCTGCCGACGCGCTGTTGTCGCGAAGGCTCGCTGGCACAGCCGGCGATATGAGGGGTGTAGCAGACGCGGAGACGACTTGAGGGACGCCATGGAGGACAGTGTGGAAGATGAAACTCGAATGGAGGGAAGTCTGGGGTAGAAACAGAGCTTCATGCGGGGCGCGTGCTGGAAACGCTTGCCGAGCCGAAACAGCGCCATCAGCCCTATATGTACAGTATGGGAAACTCATCCCATTTCTCATCCACTCCGCTCGATGTTATTGATCATCGTCACGACCTCATGGAAGAAGACCGTGCCGCAACTAGCCTGGGGCCTCCAGTGCCCGCAGACCTCAATGGAGAGACTAATACTCCTCCACGGCAACCGAAGAAGAGGTTCACAGGCAGACGGGCAGCTGCAGAGAAGGCTGGCGCAAAGCTTGACCCAAACGCCACTATTGAGGACAGCGGAGCGATACAAGGTGTGGATATGACTTCCTGGCATGCCTGACCTGCAACACCTTATAGTGACTTGTTCGATAGTTGCACAACCTCGCAGGACTCCGCGAACCCTGAACCAAGTCCCGCCAGAAATCCTCAATGACACAGACATCAACGATGCCATCGCCCTATTACCTCATAACTACTCCTTCGAGATCCATAAGACTATACACAGAATACGGACTTCTGGGGCGAAAAGGATCGCGCTTCAGTTTCCTGAAGGCCTCCTCCTCTTTGCGACCACTATATCCGACATCCTCACCCAGTTCTGCCCCGGCACCGATACTCTGATCATGGGCGATGTCACGTACGGAGCGTGCTGTATAGACGACTACACAGCTCGGGCACTCGGCTGTGATTTGTTAATTCACTACGCCCACTCCTGCCTTATCCCTGTGTCCACCACGAAGATAGCTACATTATATGTCTTTGTCGATATTAGTATAGACGTAGACCACCTACTAGTTACCATCGAGCGCAACTTCCAGCCGGCAAGACGATCGCTATGGTGGGGACTATCCAGTTCAACGCTACTCTCCACGGTACGAAGCCTGCTCTTGAACGCGCAGGCTTCAAAGTGCTGGTGCCGCAGATAACGCCTTTATCGAAGGGTGAAATACTCGGCTGCACGTCACCACACCTCACCAGCAACGACGATGTGGACTTAATACTATACCTCGCGACGGTAGATTTCATCTCGAGTCAGCCATGATACACAATCCTTCCATACCAGCATATCGTTATGATCCCTACTCGCGACGCCTAACACGAGAGACCTACGACCACAGAGAGATGCACACCCTCCGCCACGACGCCATCAGCACAGCGCGGAAAGCGAAAAAATGGGGTCTGATTCTCGGATCGCTCGGCCGACAAGGCAACCCGCACACAATGACGCTCATCGAAAATCACCTTAATCAACAAGGCATACCGTTCATCAACCTCCTGCTCAGCGAGATCTTTCCTGGCAAGCTGGCTATGATGAGCGATGTCGAATGCTGGGTCCAGGTTGCGTGTCCGCGGCTTAGCATTGACTGGGGCTATGCGTTCCCGCGGCCGCTGTTGACGCCTTACGAGGCGCTGGTGGTGTTGGGTGGTAGGAAGGACTGGGGAGATGGGGTTTATCCTATGGATTACTACGGCAAAGAAGGGTTGGGAAGGACGAAGGTTGAGGATACGATGCCTGCGATTGCGGCCGTAGCATGAGTGTGATCTTTGAAACGGAACGTTGTGTTCTGGACATTAAGCGTTTGGCAGAGCTCATGGGATTGAACCAGTATTTGTGGGCGTTTGCAAGCGGGAACTCTGGTAAACAGACACAGGCAGCGAATTCTTGGTAGGGGCTGATGATGCCGCACTGGTAAATAGAGCAGGATTCAGCGTAGTAAATACCATTGTTCGTCAGGCACAATTGTTGTGACTTCAGGTTCTAAGAGATCTCAGACTCTGACTAAGCGCTTTCCGGAAGAACGGCGCTCTTAGTTCCGACCCACCACCAAGCGAGTTTCGATGTGCAGAACTTCAGATCGCGAATCTTCTTGATCAGCGACGACAACCCACCTACGCCCATCGACACATTGCCCCGGTGAAGACTACGAATTCATAGGTCAGTACAGAGCTGCTGCTCCAGGGCGAGAGACATTACAGGGATCTAGAGGACTGTGACAAGAGGCTGGCTTCGACACCAGGACCGGGCGACCATACATCTACGAACGAAGAGCCAGCGACATCCCGCACGAAGTCAATCAGGAACAGACCGGTGCACTTGATGGCTTGGAACGGAACGATACGTCTTTTCTGGACGAGAAATTGGACTCGATACCCAGCCCTTTCCGACGGTCGCTGAACTTCGACAACACTAGCCTCTTGTCACAGCTCTACTGAATCCAGATGCTCTTCTCCGGCTTGCTGTCAAATGACACTCATACTGACGTTTCTGGCTGTGTAGTCATCTTCATCAACCGCAATCATGGGGTGCCTAGCAGTCTCTCCTCCCAACAGCAACACCAAGAGCTAACACACCTCTCAGTATCTCTCGTGACTCCCGTCACAAGCGCAGCGCCACTGGTGCTAAGCGCGCATACTACCGCAAGAAGAGGTATGCATAAACCGATCGCTCTGACCGTTACGTCTTCTGACGACAACGCAGAGCTTTCGAGAAGGGCCGCCAGCCCGCCAACACCCGTATCGGTGCGAAGCGTATCCATCTCGTGCGCACCCGCGGCGGCAACCGCAAGTTCCGCGCCCTGCGCATCGACTCTGGCAACTTCTCATGGGGATCCGAGGGCATTGCCCGCAAGGTCCGTGTGATCGTCGTCGCCTTCCACCCTTCGAACAACGAACTTGTCCGCACAAACACCCTCACCAGAGCCGCCGTCGTTCAGGTCGACGCCGCGCCCTTCAGACAGTGGTACGAGGCACACTACGGCCAGAGTTTGGGCAGGAGGAGGCAGCAGAAGGCTGCGGACACAGCCGAGACGAAGAAGAGCAAGAGCGTGGAGAAGAAGCAGGGCGAGCGCTTGACTGCCGCCGGCAAGGTCGAGCCTGCTTTGGAGAGGCAGTTCGAGGCTGGTCGTCTGTACGCCGTGGTGGCGTCGAGACCTGGCCAGAGCGGACGCGTGGACGGTTACATTCTTGAGGGTGAGGAGCTGGCATTCTACCAGCGCGCTATCAGGAAGTAGAGAGTCCGTCGTGGCAGGGCATTTGTGGGTTTGTGGAGAGAAGGCGTGGTCATACATCAGCCTTGTGTTTTAGCTGTCCAGCATCTTCTTCATACAAGCACCCATGACCTGATGGAGCTATTCCAATACCCGTTTCAACGACACCCGTTCTCACAACTACGTCCAAGTGCATCTCCCGTGTTTGCGTTCGTCTGGCCGATGATACCGAAGTATCACAGAAGTGGCTGTATACAGCAATGTCTCCGCGGAGAAAAGAGCCTCACGTGACCGAGAGCAAGGCTGGGACGACCTTTCATGCTGACATAGGGCAATCCTCGCTTCACTCTCGTTCCATGACCAGCACACACCCCAGTAGCACGCCCGCCTCAATACCAGGACTCGCGCCGCACGTCAGGCGTCAAGATGGAAGCAGCGGTAGCAGTCTGATTCACTACTGCACAAGACTAGGTAGAAACAACGAACTTGAATATCCAGAAAGTCCTGTCTATCCTGTCTGTTCCAGACATCTGCCCTTCTAGGCCCCCCCTGGAACCTTCCTTGGGTCCACCTGTGAAGGATGTTCTGGTCCCCCAAGCCAAGAAAGACCCTCGCTCCAGGATGAGATGACCTGAATCCCAGTCTCTCTCTCTCTTCCACGCAGATGACAAAACGTTCCCTCCAGCCAAGTCAACCTTTGCGTCGATGGTAAGAACGTGTTTCGCCCAGTGACAAAAACTTCTGTTGCTCCACGCTCTCCTCATCCCCCACCCTAATCAGCCTCCTCCTCCTGCCAGTCTCCCATCAACCCCTCCCCAGAAACCTCGTCCCAACCGCCAGCCGCGTGACCCACCCCAACCACTCCGCCTCAAACCTTGCCTTCTCCCTCGCCAGCCTGTCCTTGATCTCCGCGACCATCGCACACCACGCATCGAGCACTTTCGCCTTCGCCACGACCTCCTCCGAGTTCCGCGCCATTAGCCCCGCCGTCTCCCGTCTCAGCTCCCACGTCTCCGCCACCCTAGCTGTTTCCCGCTTCCACGCTAGACGGGGGGTGGGGGTGTCGAGACTCGCGTCCAGCGTCGCGAGGCGGATGATGAAGTTCGTGTGCGCGACCTCGACGTCTAGGAGGTCGTTGTAGGCGCCTTGCAGCGTTTCGAGCTTGAGCGCGAGACGCGCGCGCTGCCGCCAGAGGTGCTTGAAGTGCGTGAGGGCGGGGTGGGCTGGGAGGATGAGGGGGCGTGGGGGGCTCGATGCGTGTGCGGCGTTGGCTGCGACGGCGGGATTGGAGGCTAGGGCGAGGAATTTGCCGAGCAGGCGGAGGTCTAGGTGCGGTGCGGGCTCGAAGGATTCCGAGGCGGAGGCGACGGGGAGGTAGAAAGATGGCTGGGACGATGGCGCCGCCGTCGTGAGGGTTGACACTGCTGCCGGCAGTGGTGCCGTACTGGCTGGAGTGGTAGGCAGCGATAATGCAGATGTTGCATGAAGCGATAGTCTGGGCGCCGTGGGGAGCAATAGACCGGGTGCCTTAGTCCCCACACAGCCCTTGAAATAGGCTGCTGCTCCGTTCGTCTCGGCCGGCATTCGAGTCTGCAAACATGCGGCAGTAGCAGGAGAGGCCGCAGAAAGCGACAGTGTGGGTGCCGTAGAAAGCGACCGTCCAGGCGCCGTAGGGAGTGACAGACTGGGTGCCGAAGGTGGGCCCATACAGCCGTTCGAAGAGGCTGCTATTCCGTTGGTCTTGGCCGGCGTTGCAGTCTGCGAAGAAACGGTGGTAGGCCGAACGTTCGTCTTTTGTTGTTTCTGCCTCGCGCATTTTTGCTCATCTTCGGCGTCTTCAGCCTTTCGCTTCTTGTTCGCATCCACATTTTGTTGCTTGAATTCGGCCTTCATAGCCTCGTTTTGCTGCACCCTCTCATGCGCCATGGAGACGTCTGTTCTCTGCGTGGTTGGAGGACCCATCGATTGGTTCTTGGCAGGCACTGTCTGGGGCTGAGCTTTCCAAGCTGCGTTGTTCATCGACTGTTGGCAGGCGTTGAAGCGCGCGTGGGCATCTGCCTTGAGCATCTGCTCGTGATCGTACCCTGCGAACCAGGCGACCTCGGTAGGCAGGTTCATGACTCTACTCCAGGGACCTTGTTCATAGTTCAAGGCCCCAGAAGAAGATGGCGGTGGGTGGACCTCGTCCAACACCAACGAAGCGCTTCTCTGCTGCTCTGCAGTGCCGGTGAAGGCGTCAAACTGAGGGTCCCTGATATCCTCATCTGGATCGTAGAAGCCAGTATCAACGACCGTACCCGGCAGGGGTGTCGCGCCCATCTTGTTAGTCATTGTAAGCCTCGACCACGGGAGCTCCTCCACTGGTTCTTGGAGCACTTCCTCTCTAGGGACTGTGTTGGGAGGGTTGAGGTTCTCCGTTCTGCAATGCTGCAGTTCACAGAGGCGAGAGATGGCTTCTTTGACACTTAGACGTGGTGTCTGTTCTTTCTTGTTGATGGCAGTTTCAACACCGTGGCATGTCTCATGAATTCCGTTGTGTGTGGTGACAGTCGGAAGTTTGCTTGATGGATGTGAAGCCCTCGAAAGTTGCTGCACGTGAGGCTCGTTGGCACGAGACGCGACTGGATCATCCGTATGTTTGCTTGTGCCTCTATAGCCTTCCGAAACGATACTTGATGGTGGCGTGATTCCGGACACGCATGATGGGATCGAATCGACAGGTGATTGAGAGTTATAAGACTCATCGGTGGACCATGCAAACAGGTTTGCTGGATATGTGTATGGTCCTCCATCGGGTACTGTTTGAGCTGTTGCGGTCGTGTTGCACGTGGAGGCCATTGGAGATTCAAGCATCACTGAGTTGTCTCTGGAACCGATGCCTGACATGACAGCGGTGCCACTCGCAGAAGCTGACTCGTACCAGACCTTAAACCCTCCGAGTTGCTGACAGACTGTACTCGATGAAGGCATGTAAGGTTGACCAGCACTACCCGATGCTGGACGTCCAGTTTGATATTGCAAAGTCGGCTTAGGCTGCGGCAACAGGATCGGTCCGTCGTAAGCCTTGAAAACCCGTTGCTTCTTACGTCTGTGCATGGAACCAACTGGCGTCTTGACCGGCTGTGATGGCAGCATCTGAGGCGGTGAGCAGTATGTTCCGGTTTATAGATTGGAAGCGGCTGGTTGAGGCCGCCAGAGGGCCCCATTCATGTTTTGCAACGGATACATCACAGCTTTTACGTCTTAAATATCGTTGTACCTTTCTCTCTTCTCCGAATACCAGGCGTGAGATGATGCTGTGTAAATGGTGGCGTCCTGCAAAGTGAAACAGCGGGATCAGATACGGTCAAGGAGGAATATGGAGGATGTTGTGGTTGGAACACCGCTTTGAGGAGTTCCGACGTCCCTGGCTTAACCAAATATCTTCCTGGGAATAAGTATAGCAATGGTGATAGTCTAGGGTGGAGTTAGTTGAAACTCCATGCAGCGACTTCTGAAGTGCTCACCTGTTGCTTGTAGTGTTGTCAATTCTACGATGTTTGCTAAAATGCCGGTTAAGAAGAAGCAAAGCAAGGTGTCTCTGCAGGATGATGCGAGTTAGTACTATTGTACACAAAACATTTGGAGATCGCCATTGACGCGGTGAGGAAGTTATAACTGATTGTCGGTTGTCCCGTGACAACCGAAGCGGAAGTGAGAAAGAGCGACCCACCTCAATTTGTGACCACGGCTGCCAGGGCTGGGGATGTTTGGCAAGGACTTTCAAGGACAGAGAACTTGAGACTGACATATATGGAAACTGGGGGGTTTGACTGATCTGAGTGCAACTGCCAAATAGAGCGTGGTGAAGGCACGTAACTCACACGTACCATCAGAAAGCCCCTTTAGTCCCAACTTTAACAACCTTAAGTCTGCTAGCTTACGATACCCTTCCCATCATTGAACCGGAGATGCTGACATTAGTAGGTCATTGTCAGACGCGCATAACTGGAGTGCAGCACAAAACACGGCATCGTGTCTTTTGTGTATACTCAAGTCTCGGTTCGGGTGAACACCAATGAGCCGGTGATCTGAGCGAGGAGAACAGCCTGGACTGTGTGCGATGTGTTTTCTCCTCAAAGGTAAAGATACGTCGACTCTTGCGTACGACTACGGACGGAGAGGCCTAATCCCATGAAACTCCTCCCATGCCAGTTCTTGGACCTGTCACTCGGCTGGCAGCGTAAGGGCGCGGCCAATCTCAACTATAGCTAAGATTCGGATGGGTGACAGCCACAGCGACCTCTCGGATACGAAGGCGACGCACTATACAGCTGAACAACTTAGGACAACACTCGAATGAGATGCTATATAAAGTTGTAGCTGTGTACAAGCCGGACTGTCGCCCTCGACGTTCGAATATGCTCCTACAACAAGACTTAGTACGCAGCTCTGAAAACCAAGTGAAGTACGCACCTCATTCCATCTCCCATCGCAACTGTGAGGCAACTACCATTGCCTTGCTTTCCTCTCCTCTACAGCTCAGCTCACTGGCAATTCAAGACTCACAAGCCATGCCGCATTCGCAGGAGAATACTGAACGTCCATGATCGCCGCATTCACCATCAGCGTCTCCCTCCCTGCCTCCAGCCCGACACCCGACTGCTTCGAGATATCTACAAAAGCAGCCCTCTCTTTCAGCATCTTCTCCCGATTCACCGGTAACCTCTCCGCACTCTTGATACCCCTCCCATACCCTCCCATCTTCCACTCCTGCGTGCTTTGCGCAACACGCAAGACTTCGTCGGCATCGGCAGCCCAACGCACGCGCTCGGCGCCCCAGCTTCGTGAATATGGCCAAAACAGTGCAGCCGCGGGCGGGCACGCATAGTCGCACGGAGGAGGTGCGGACAGCCAACGGAGTCATCTGTATCTGTGCGGTCGAGACGGTCAAAGGGCGGACCGTGAGTGACCATGATGTCGATCACATTGTCGGAACGGTCGGGGATGGGATTGTGGGCAATGTTATCGGCATCAGAAAGACTTGCGGAGGAAGGGTTGAAGCGATCTTCATGGGCAGCGTAGGGGAAGGCCCAGTCACAGAAGAAGGGCGTGTAAGGGGAAGCGTAAACCTGAGCTTTATTGTTACTACATACGTTACTAAACGAAAACAAATGAAGGTACATGTAGCTATCATACTGTGAACTTGGCACCACTTCTCAGCTTGAATTGATGCATGCCTTCCTCGAGATATGTGACCGCAACATCCCGAGCCCTTTTCCCCAACCACATAGTCCTAGCCGCCTGTGATGCGACCGCAGTGTAAGAGTCTTCATGAGTAGAACGGCTGGGAGCGCTCTTTGGCACTCCGGCGCAAAAAGCTTCATCAAGAGAAACGTCGTGGTTTCCGGCAACGACCAACTTGAGCTCGGCATCAATGCTCCCAAGCATGTCTAGCGCGAGATCGTATTCGTGCAGAGCTCCCACGTTGGTCAAGTCACCGCAATGAATGAGGACATCGCAGGGCGGCAGGGGCGCTGCAAAGGCTTGCCTGTTGCCATCCTCTTTCACCGAGGCATGGCGAAGGGGAGTGGAGTGGGTGTCTGAGATGATCAAGATGCGGACCTCAACTGTGCGCGAAGGTGAGGTTTGACGCCTTGACGACGACATTTGGCGTGTGAGGTTGGAAGAAGGGGTGGTCAAAGCTCCACAGCCGACGAAGCGTCCGCAAGTCATACACTCGCAGGGGGTGTGGGAAGTGAGTGTTGCTGTTCTTCTGATTATTGCATTATTCCCAGAATATCCCTTGCACGACCTAAACCCCACGTCAGGTCGACAAAGACTTGAAGCTTCTGTACGGATGTGAAATAACGCGACTACGCGGTATTGGAAAGAATGTGGCGATCCATAATGTCTACATCCTAGGGTTGCCGGCCCACTCGCAATGACATTTCGCAACCACTGCGGTGACGGGCCACTCTCACTTCTCGCGCTCTTTGTGGCAGTATTGGTATGAGTGGCTTGAGGGAGCGAGACTATCTGAGCATACACACGTAGTCCAAATTTGCTTCAAACAGAGACAGGGAACGGACTATCAGACTGGACGCCATCTCAGTCATGGCGGCATTTAGCTAGGTACAATCGGGTGATGGGCTGTCGAACTATCAAGCATACAACAGACAACGCGGGTTCATCTCTCAATTGACTGGTGGAGTTTGAAAGTCGGTTGCATTGCGTCCTTGCCTTCACTGGCAACCAGCGTCCATCCAAACGCTTTGGCGCACGCGGCGATCGTCTCGCGATTCCACTCACGAATCGCATCCTCGATGCCATCGCAGGCGATCCACTGCTGAAGTTCCGTGTACGGAGGAGCCACTTCAAACGGCGTCCATGACGTCTCAAGGACTCGGGATGGCTCTCGGTACACATCGAGAGCGAGGCTCCACAAAGTGTCTCCCTAGACGTGCAAGTGATGGTGGGACCCAGGACCTCTTTATGATTTAGGGCGGTTGGAGGGACTGGACGAGGAGATCCATCGACGTCGACGTACTTCTTCATGCCGATGTGGACCCAATTCTCAGCGACATTCCCGATGTATGGTTACGATATGCATAGGGGTTCCTACATGACGTTAGCGACTCGATGTTAACACCGTACCGAGCCGAGTCTGCAGTAATCGCTCGCTCATTAATGCAGTGATAACTCTTTACATTATTGAGAAGGTAACAAACAATGTGCGAGGCTTTAGAAACGCAAGACCGCCGAATGCAAACTAGGACCAACGATACAGACTTACCATAAGACTGCCGAGCAAGCCCTCGGACTTGAGCTTCTCGAACCTGTTCCAAAAGCGGGAAGACTTCCAGGCCCGCCGTCTTTGCCAACGCCTTTATTCCCACACCAACTCCGAGAGCATATGAGCTATCATAAAAGTTACTTCGGGACGTAGCTTGCCACTAGCAACTTTCGTCGCAAGGATGGCTGCTTTTTGGCGCATAAGATGTCTCTCATGTCCGATCCGGAAGCTCTGCTCCGTGACGAAAATCCCGTAGACCAGGTCGACCTCTACAGTGGGATAGGGCATTCTGACACAGCTCAAGTGCAGCCAGATTTTGGGGATTATGTTTCTGTGGAGAATGTGGCAGGGTGATGAAAATGAGTTCGCTGTAGAGACACCTAAGTTATATAGCTTTGGCGGCCATGGATGAGATGGAGTTAGACTGGAATGAACTAGGCAAAGCAAATCAGAGCTGCGGCGTACCATGGTCGTCTCCAAGCTTCGGAATACTTTGATTGTGAAATAGAAATTGCGATACCGTTCCTTGGGTGACAGAACGTACTGCAGCGTCAAATATGGAATGGGATACAATGAAGAGCCACGAAGAAAGTAGCAATCTAAGAGCAACGCATCTCATGTGATTGTTGCACACGAACGGAGTCTTGTGTCAATCTCCGTACTTTCAAACATCCCAGGTTCTCTGATTCACGTGGATAGACTTGTCTGTATGTTGCCTGCATACCACACCGCTTCTAGATAAGTCTGAGGCTACCTAGTGCAAACTATTCCTGTACCTGACATGAACATATCGTGCACACGTGCCTCCCTTGTGTGCGCTTCTAATGCTGTTTGTTGCCCCCTTTGGACGTTCTTTCATTGACTGTCGTAGTTGTCGACAAAAAGTCGTCATCATTCGTGAAACGTTCGGATGAGCGTAGGAATCGGGTCCTTTGGTTCACAGACCTCTCCGTCCACAAGCTCCCATCCGAAGCGCTTGATGCACGTACACATTGCTTCGTAGTTTCACCAAAGGCGCGCCTGGTTTGACGACTTGCAGTTGGAGGACCGTTGGGCAATTTGCGACAGCCAAGACTCTTCATACCTGTGAAAGGAAGAAGAAGGAAGCGCGTTGCCCCACCCTCTTCTCGGTATGTTCATTGGGAGCGTCAGTCGAAGTGTGAACCACGTAGGCTTGATGAATTCCAGGAAAGAATATCCGACCTCACGCGTGGTCACACCAATTTTGATGCAGCGTTCTAGTTCGCCGGTCACGCTCCGTCTTGAGACTCTCGCATGAAGAAATTTCTTCAAAGCGATCAGCAAGTTTTTCCATATGTGTACGGAATTAGAGGAGACTGATCTCATGGGCCAGACTCATCAATGGGCCCTCATCCAGGTGCAACGGTCTTTTCGTGCATTCCACGAAGTGCTTTTCCCAGAGTCTCGAGCTCCTATACGGGGTCCAAGCTCCTTCAATATCCTTGCAGTACATGCTGAAGATGCTCTCTGCCACCATATTCGCGAGCTCAGAAGGCAGGCGGCCACCAACGACCTTCATCATCAGCATGTTAGTGTGCTCACGCATGCACCACTCCTGATAGCTGTTCAGGAAGCTCTTCTCGGTGACGACGAATTCGCGTGGTAAAATGACCATGTTGCAGGAATTGACTTTCCTGGAAATGTTGGACACTGCGACGCAGTTGAGGCGTATGGTATGGGTGACGAAATATGATGGGGAATCCGACGTAGATATAATCTTTGGAAACCCTGTCGTTGAAAGATACATGAACCGCGTCTGACCATGGCCTTCTGCGTCGGTTCGAGAGGTGCGAATGCATTGGCATTTGGATCATGTTCCTTCTTGAATCTACTAGAGTGTCGACAACAATGAAAAACATCGAGGACTAGACAGACAACACCTACGAGCGAGCAGAAGGAACATGGTGATATCACTGCACATCGAAGATTGTGGCGTCCCTGTTGGGGTTCTCAATGAGACTGCCATGCTACCATGCTGCAAGTAGCCGGAGACGCTTAGTTGTCCAAACAGTACCACAAGCAGTGTAGCCTCGCTTGATAATTGATGTCGAAATCTGTCAATAGTGGGAAAGATACCCTTTATCTTATGCGCCCTTTCGCTTCAATTGTCGCTACCATTGTTGTGTTCAATGCATCATTCCCGGTTGCAAATTGTCACTCGTCGTCGGCTTGATACAAGGCATGGAGCGCAACAATGTATTGCCGCCGCCTCGGCGCTAGTGGGAAAGGTGGAAGAATTTCAGAAGCGCGACGACGAGCCGACCCTTACCTTGTGCTATTCACCATGACCTCGATATCACGAAGATCACCATCCCGCCATGGCGACAAACTCGATAAAGCTCCTGACTGGCAACAGTCACCCACAGCTCGCCAAGCTGGTGGCTGATCGGTACACAACCCTTTTATCCATTGTCAAACCACTACCTGCTTACGCGTTGCTAGGCTGGGAGTGGAACTTACCAAGATCATGGTCCTTCAATACTCGAACCAAGAGACCTCCGTCACCATCGGAGAGTCAGTAAGAGATGAAGACGGTACAACCCGACTTGTCGCCTCCTGCAAGCGCGAGCGAAACTAATAATCCAAGTCTTCGTCCTCCAATCCACTGCTCCCGGCGATATCAACGACGGCCTCATGGAACTCCTCATCATGATCAACGCCTGCAAGACCGCGTCCGCTCGCCGCATCACCGCTGTCATCCCCAACTTCCCCTACGCGCGCCAGGACAAGAAAGACAAGTCCCGCGCGCCCATAACGGCGAAGCTTATGGCGAATATGCTCCAGACCGCTGGCTGCAACCACGTTATCACGATGGATTTGCATGCGAGTCAGATTCAAGGGTTCTTCAATGTCCCCGTCGACAACCTGTATGCTGAGCCAAGCACTCTGCGGTGGATCAAAGATCACTTGAAGGTCGAGGACTGTGTTATAGTCAGCCCTGACGCTGGCGGAGCCAAAAGGTGTGGATTACACCGGGCTTCATGAGATGCTGCAGGCCAATAGCCAGAGCTAACAAGTACTTCAGAGCTACATCTATAGCCGACGGCCTCGACCTCGGCTTCGCACTCATCCATAAAGAGCGCGCTCGCCCAAACGAAGTCTCCCGCATGGTTCTTGTCGGCGACGTTAAAGACCGCATCGCCATCATCGTCGACGATATGGCCGACACCTGCGGCACTCTCTGCAAGGCCGCTGATGTAGTCATCCAGCACGGCGCAAAGTCGGCTGTTGCAATAGTGACACATGGCATTCTGAGCGGCAACGCAATCGAGGCGCTCAACAAGAGTAAATTGGAGAGGCTCATAGTCACGAACACTGTTCCACACGAGGCTAAGAAGGAAGCCTGTGCCAGGATCGAGACGATTGATATCAGCCTACTGTAAGCTCGGCCGAACGCTCATTCTGGCGGCGGTACTGATACGAGATTGCAGCTTGCGGAAGCTTGTCGCCGGACGCACAACGGAGAGAGCGTCTCCTTCCTGTTCAAGCACGCGCCGATGGACTGAATCCGGTGTCCACAGCAGCAGTCAGTCATGGAGGCGTTCTTGGCGTTCACGGGCACTCGTCCTGACATGGGTCTGTTTGAGTGTGATTTCGGCTTTCAATCACTGTCAAACGCTGTAACAAAGTCACTGTAAAGAACTGTGCAGACTAGGCCATCTACTACAAGGGCTGTCACAACTACTATATAGATCAGAGCGCCAGCTCATCCACATCGTAGCGATCTTCGACCTAGATGGCATGGATCCCTCTTTGCCTCGCCATGACGCCTGATCGCGTCGATCCTCGACGTGACTTCCTCGTCCTCATCCAGCTCTCGACCCCTCTGCCCTACAGCTCCGGCAAAACCACGTCCTTAATCAGCGCCACAGCCTCCAAACCCCGCCCCAACCTCCATCCTTCTCCAAAACGCAGATCCACAGACCCCACGAACGCGCTCACCCTTGCCGTCCCCAGCAGTACCAACTCACACCTCACACCCGCCTCGCAGCCTCCAACACGCCGTGTGCCAACACAGGCTCTTCCGCTCCAGGGGACGCGGGTTCCAAGCCTCTGTTTGTCGGTGACGATGCGCCGATCCTCCAGCCATCTCGAATCCTTGCATTGGCGTAGACCCCGATTCTGCTGTCCCGTGCACGAGTCATCGCCGTCGCGCTTCTGTTGCAGCGGTAGAACGCGTACGGTCCGGGGGCGGGGTGCGAGCATTAGGCTCTTGCAGCAAAGAAGAGAGCGGCAGATGCGTGTACTGACGTCTGGCCCTTGCCGCATGATAAACGATGCCGCGGGAGGCGTGGCTTGTCTTGCAGAGGGGTTACGAGAAAGGGTTTGATGGGGGAGGGGGAGGGTTGCAGGTTAGCGCCGTGCTTCGGATTTGAGTCTAGGAGATTAAAGGCTCGGCAAAGGGACACGTTGGGGGGCCTCGACGCTAGACCACTGCAAGCTATTGCTCTGATTCTCTACGTTTGACTTATCTTAGCAACAACTTGGTCAGAACGATGAGAGACAGAATCGTGTTGTTGCCATGTGAGGTAGCTCGATTCAGTATTATCGTAGGTGCGCGAACTTATAGGTTTAATAGAAGTGAGTCTAAAAGCCAGGGTAAAGGGGAACATCCCATCCTCGTCTCTCCACGCCCGTCAGTCAAACAAACACAGGGTCTCAGGAAACGCCCAACACACGCGCGCCTGCCGAGACAAACGACACCGCCAAGGCCGGTGATGGAAGAAGGTACAAGAACGGCAACGTGCCGAATTCAGCATCAAACCGAGAAGGAAGACCATGCACGGCCACGTTCAGCTTCAGTGGCCATTCACGCCATCCAGCTGCGCCTCGATCTCGTCCTGGTACTGCGAGGCTGAGTCGTTGCTCTTCATACGCTCGAGCTGATCGGCGACGTAGTGAGCGACATGCTCGTCCATCTCGGCCTTTTTCTTGAGCGTCTCCTCGTCGAGGTAGATGGAGTTCGCGCGGGCGGTCGAGCGGCTGTCGGAGTGGCTGTCGATGTCGTCGTCCTCTTCGTCATTCCAGTCCGACCGCATGCCGATGGATCGGCTGGTCGACGAGCGTCGCAGGTGCGGCTTCTCGTTGCGCCCGTACATCGTCTTTTGCCGCGTGAAGATGTCGTCGAAGTAGTGCGCCGCGGCTGTCGAGGGCGTGCGTGGAGTTTGTGGTAGGCGGCAATTGACACTGTAGACGTGTTAGTGTGTGCAACATTCAAGACGCACGGAATATGGGAGAACTTACCCAGTGTCGTGAATCATCTTGGCGATGAGACCGGTCCAGCCACACTGGTGACTGGCTCCCAGGCCACGACCAGAATCGCCATCGAAGAACTCGTAGAACCACAGGTAGTCCTTCCAGTTCGGGTCGTAGTCAAGCATCTCATTTCCGTCGTTGATAGCTCTTCGTCCATCATCGCCACGTACGAACAGATGCTGCAGGCGGTGCTGAATCTCTTCTGCAACGTGACCCAGATGCATGAAATCACCAGAGCCAGTTGGACACTCGACCTGGAGAGTGTTGCCGTAGAACATGTAGAACCGTAGAAGGGATTCGACAAGCAAGAAGTTGACAGCAATCCAAATGGGTCCTCGCCAATTGCTGTTTCCTCCAAAAAGACCGCTGTTCGAGTCGCCGGGTACATAGCCGACCTCGAAGCGCTGACCGTTGACGTCCATGGAGTACGGGTGGTCCTTGTGGTATCCTGATAGAGATCGAATACCGTGTTCAGACAAGAACTCGGTCTCGTCAAGCATACGCTGCAAGATCTTCTTTAGACGATCTTCGCTGACCAACGACAACAGAATTCTGTCGTCCTTGCCTCGGCGCTTCATGTTTGCAAGATTCCTTCCGGCCACATCGTGCTTGTTTTCGATGAACCAGTTTAGGCGCTTTTTGAAAGACGGGAACTTGTTGATGACCTCGGGCTCCAGGGTCAGCGTAGCGTACAGCGGGATCAGACCGACCAACGATCTGACCGGCATCTGATGACTCCAAGGACCTCCCCATGAAATGGCATCGTAGTAGAAGCCATCCTCGTCATTCCAGAGAGACTTCGCTTCACCACCGGCCCGGTATTGCATTGCGTCGCTGATGAGGATGAAGTGCTCGAAGAATTTGGAGGCAATGTCTTCGTATGTCCGGCGGTGCTTTGCCAACTCTAAGGAAATGTTGAGCATGCAAAGGCAGTAGAAGGCCATCCATCCGGTACTGTCAGCCTGCTCAAGGACACCACCAGTGGGAAGGGGATCGGAACGGTTGAAGAGACCAATGTTGTCGAGACCTAAGAAGCCTCCTTCGAACACGTTCTTTCCGTCAAAATCCTTTCGGTTGACCCACCAGGTGAAGTTAAGCAACAACTTCTGGAAGACACGCTCGAGGAAGTCCAAATCCTCGCGGCCATACATCTTGCGCTCAATCTTGAACGTGCGGAAAACAGACCATGCGTGAACCGGCGGGTTGACGTCACCAAAGTTCCACTCGTACGCAGGTAATTGACCATTAGGGTGCATGTACCATTCCCGTGTGAAGAGGTCGAGTTGCTTCTTCGCGAACTCGGGGTCGATCATGGCCAGAGGTATGCAGTGGAAAGCTGAGTCCCACGCCGCGAAGAACGGGTACTCCCACGAATCTGGCATCGACAGGATATCGTCCAGGTACATGTGCTTCCAGTGCTGATTCCTGATGTTCTTTCGCTCTGGAGGGGGTGCTGGCATTCCCGGGTCACCGTTGGCCCACTGGTCCCAGATGAAGTGGTAGTACTGCTTGCACCACAGCATACCAGACAAAGCTTGGCGCTGAACATTCCTCAGGTCATCGGCCATCGGCATCGGGCTGACGCGCCAGTAGAACTCGTCCGCCTCGGCCATTCTCTGCTCCATGATGTCGTCAAACAGCTCTTCATCAAGGTAGCCATCATTCTTCCTGGACAGCCTGAAACGAACAACTGCGCACTCTCCGGGAGGAACACCTTCACCTTCGTCGAAGGCATACCACGCAGCACTCTTGGTGCCCATCCTCTTAGGATTGACTGCTTGTCGCTCGTCATCGACAATGTATCGGTGGAAAGCATCCTTGACATACGGCGTCTTGTTCTCTTTCGATCCGTAGAGAGCCATGTAGTTCGTGTCGTTGTCAGTAAAGATCAGCTCCGGCTGCACATCTTGACCACTCCTGCCTACGCCTGGAGAGGGAGAAAGCTGGAGGTACCGCTCTCCAAGCTTTTCATGCTTTGTCTGTGCAGTGGTTGGTCCGACCTGCCGTATGCTGGGCTTTTTGTCGCCATGGCCCCACGCCCAGGTATTCCTGAACCACACGTGCGGTACAATGTGGAGAGGAGCGGGTTCTGGTCCTCGATTGTATGCAGTGACTCGGAAGAGCAGTTCTTCCTCGTCGTCACCCTCCTTGGCCGTCTCAATGAAAATATCCCAGTACCGATCATCGTCGAAGATGCCGGTGTCGATAAGGTTGTACTCCCTCTCTTCCCTTGTGCGCTTTGCATTCGTCTTGATGATGTCCTCGTAAGGGAACCTCTTCTGCGGGTACTTGTAGAGAAATTTCATGTACGAGTGCTGTTGACGTCAGAGTCTGCAGTGTGGACAACCCAGCGATGAGCTTACCGTGGGAGTGTTGTCGAGGTGAAAGTGAGCTTCCTTGATACTCTCTCCGTGGTTGCCCTGGGGGTTGGAAAGTCCGAAGAGACGTTCCTTCAAGAAGTCGCTGAAACCAATCAGTCAATAAGGCAGTGTTTATCAGTTGATGGATGGACATACTCCTTCTCGTTCCAGAAGGCAAAGGCAATGTTCTGGAGCCCGTGAGAATCGGACACTCCGGCAATACCGTCTTCACCCCAGCGGAACGCCCTCGACCGGGCCATGTCGTGCGTGAAGTCTGCAGGAGGAATTAGCAGTGACCTCATGGCAGATGTCGAGGGTATACCCACGACTCCAGGCATCTCCGTCGTGACTGAGTAAGGTTAGCAATCGAAAGGTGTCGGGGGTATACTGGCAACGCACGAATAATCTTCCCTGACTGTGACAGTGTTAGCAACCACGAACATGAAAGGCAGCCAAGCGAGGTACATACCAGTGGCCCATTGTCTCTCAGCAACGTATGGTCCCCATCTCTTCCAGTATTTTGTTCTCTCGCGGTCCTCTTGCAGACGCTTTTCCTCCTCGCTGAGGATCACTTGCTTGTCCACGAGGACCATGCTGAGGGTATTTGGTTACGACCTGCGGGTGTCCCTGTCCGGATCTGCGATGCACAAGACTGGT
>AYQD01000012.1:0-32711 GCA_000504465.1 Cryomyces antarcticus CCFEE 534 | reverse complement strand
AGAATGTAGGACCGACTTGGCGTAGAGGTAGCCAGCCCCTGCCGTTCGGATGATCTCCGAATCTGCTCTGACGTCCCCCCAATGCATTCTTGACATAGCGAAGGATCCCGTCACTATCACAGTATGTTGACTGTTGCCTGCTGATCTGGTGAAGATGGTCGATGTAGCACAACATGGCCACGTGCTTGTCTGCGACTTTGGGCGGGAGGCACCTTCTGCCATGGCCCAAGCCAAGAGCATGAGGAGCTATCAGCCTCACCTCGTCCAGCGATGGACGTCTTCTCCTCCCTGGCTTCAGCTTGTTTAGCATGCCAAGTATGATCGTGTTGCTCTCCCCCATGCACTTATACTGCACCCTAGAATGAAAGCGGAGTCGGAGGCAGAGGATGATGGGAGGATGGGTGGGCATGCGACTTCGCCCTCGCCTCTTCTCGAAAGGAAAGTTACGGGTCGGAGACTAGAGCCAAGGTAACATTCACGTCAGAGAAGGTTTCTACAGTGGTCTCATAACCCCAACAGCAATTTACGCTTCAAACAGGTCGGAACGCAAGGAGCCCACATGGTCAGGAAACGTGTCGAACGTGACGATAGCCGCTGCTGCGTTCCCAGCTCCACACCGGTTTCGACTTCCCGAGAAGAGCGGGCTCGGAGATCGAGGACGTTCGCCGCATCTTCAGAAAAGAGAGCGTGGGGCCGAGTGAAGATGCTGGATGCCGCCTAATCACATCGAGAAGGTTGCGGCAGCTGATGCACGCGGTGTTTTGGTGGAGCTCGACTGCCACCAGCTATCTCCTCAATAACATCAGGTCACACCCATTATGAAACCATACGTTGAGCATGCAAATTTCTTTTCCCGTAGATGAGCATTCAAGTTCTCGTGTGATGTCCGTCAGTGTCCCCGACAGGTTCTGTGTGTACGAGCGAACGCTTTTCGTAGCCTCCAGTACCAGATCGCGGACCTGGAGGAGCGAAAAGGCAGTCTCTGATCGTTTGCGGGTAGGCAACTGCCCCTTGATGAACTATAAGGGGGCGTGGCTGTTAGAGAGCAGAAGCCGCTGTCAAAATGAAAGACCTGTAACGGAAGTGTAGATTGCTGATGACAATTTAAACCGCGTTGAACTGGGAGATTGTCTACACCGTCTTCTACTCTGTTCTATAGAGATTCTAAGGATTTGTCTTTGAACATACAAATAATGCGTCTGTAACTTTTGGACGATGCATCTACAGGAAAAGTGAGGGATTCGCAGGTGTGGAACCTTCGATGGGCCCATTCTCTCTTCCAGGAGGCGAAGGTGCATTCATCTCCGGGTATTACGGCTAGTGATCCATCGTCGACGGTTCGGATTCTACGTCGCCTCCACGCGCAACTATATATTTCTGGGTATGTCGTCTGTCCCCAATCTCTGGGATCCAAACGTAGATGAGAATAGCGAGGGTACCCCAGCCCTGGACGCTCAACTATGTATCAGAGTTGAACCTTGTATGGCTGCTCATGACGTCGGAAAGGGTGGTAGAACTCGCGCTTGGTCGCCGGGTTCCGACAGTCTGAAGTAGTAAAGTAGGGGAGTCGAATCAAAGCTTGCTCTTCCCCTGCTCGTCCTGCTTCTTCCGCTGCGCCATGTTCCTCTCCGCATCCAACACAAGACTGACGTGGTGGCTCAAGGCAACGATGTCTCCAGTTTCATCCAGAATCACGACCTCAAGATCCAGTCGTCCGTTCCTGATCTGCTTCGCCCGCACTCTCACAAACAGCCAGTCGACGCCTTCCGCTGGTAGCGCTTTCTTCACGTCCAGATTCAGTAACAAAGTCGGATACCAGAACTTCGCCCAGCCCTTCTTCTTGCCCTCAGTCACTGCGTCTTGGTTCGAAGTCTCGCGCTTGGCGTTATATGGATCTCCGCCGCTGCGGTAGGACTCCACCAATTGCGGCCACACGTCTGACACGTAGCCCAAGCTCTCGTTTGTAAATTTCTCCCCGTTCCTGAAGCATAGCCATTCGTCTGCCAAGCTCTGCATCAACTGTCCTTTCCTCGGGAAGAAGAAGCGGACTTTCTGCGATGCTTTGCGGAACGAGGCGAAAGGCATGTTCTTCTGTTCTTGCCAGTTCGTGTCTTTGTCGGCCCGTAATTTGGAGACGTTTGCGGTGTAAGGTGCTGGGTGAAGCTCATAGCCAGTGTTGAACGATACGCCTTCTTCTGTGCTGATGTCTGAATTGGCGATGTAGCTACGACTTCTTCGCGTCTGCCTTGGATCAATGTGACATGTATGGTCGACGTCCGACGCCCAAGCTTTGCATCTTTGACTACAAACGTCGCCGGACCCTCTTGTGTTCGTCGAAGGAACTCAAGATGTAGGGTAATAGTGTGGGGTTGCTTCTGCTTGGACAGAGTCGTCCTGAAATGTGCGGACGCAACTCGGAGGAAAGCTGCCGTAACAAAGCCGCCGTGTGGAACTGTAAGTATGATGAGCGACGGGGACGATCTCAAGTTGGAGCAGCTTTGCGTTGTTGCTCGTACCAGAGCCAATACACCAGTCGGTAGGAAACTCGGCGGAATAGGTATGAGAGTCAATCGCTTTCACAGCGGTAGCTTGAGCAAAGGAAGTCATCGCGCTTATTTATACAGTGAGTCGAGAACACGAGTGAGATACAAGTGGAATATAGTAAAACAACGAGGCGTCGTGTGGGGAGATAGCAACACGTTTTGGCTGAGCCGATAAACTACCTTGCCTCGGTACAACTCGTCCTCGGTCTACCTTCCCAAACTGCTCACTTGTATGAGAGGTGATGGGGACTGACACAAGGGGAAGGGGAAGGGGAAGGGGAAGGGGAAGGGGGAGGGCACGTCTTGTAAGCAACGTTGCGATGGAGAGACGTCCCTTTTGTCTCCACGCTTGGGCACGGAGACTTGCGTGTTGGCGGCTCTATAGCTGGCCAAGAGACATAGACTATGTTGACTGTGGTTGAATTTTCTTGTCCTTGTCGCCCATGTAGATGTATTAATATTATAATTACTGTAGAAGCAGCGTCTCGCTCTTCACCACTCACTCTCAGTCAGCCGCGTGAATGGTCTTGGCTTCAATTAATTAAGAAATCGCGTGCCCTGCCTGGCCCCGGATCCCTGAGTCCTGAGTCCTGAGTGCACGCCTGCGACCCCCGACTCGCTCATGGCTAAAGTTACCGGGTAACTACACTACAGGACAATCGAACACCACAGCCTTACTCTACACTACCTCGACGCACACCTTAGCCTTTGCGCATCTCACAACCACATCGCACATCTGTTACCGATCCTCCATCGTCACCACGCAACGTCTATCCGCCATCGCAGAACAAACATAGCAACGACAGCAGCACCATCACCTGGCATGGTGTGGCAGGGGAAAGGAGCTGCATCTGGAGACTGTCATCACCGACCTTTGCTTTGCGCACCTTGAACAAGAGCCACTCGCTGAGCTCCGGGGAACAGCTCGACGCTTTGGCACACCTTCAAGCAACTGGTCGCCTTGGCGTATTGACTTGGCATGGGGAACGTTAGCAGCAGGCCTGAGGAAGGGAATCCTCTCTATGCCGCAGATCAGACACGATGTGAGTTGACCCGATGTTGTGGCGCTCGATGTAGTTCTGATAATGTCTCAAAGTCTCCGTTACAAGTCTAGCCGTCACCAACTCGCGCAACCGTACGCTACTGAACATCACACCCAACTCTTTCCCTGCGACTCAGTACAATGCAAAGAGGGAGGCAGGCGACGATAGTGTGGTTGAGTACATACAGGTAGGCCTGCCTTGCAGTCCGACGCTACGTACAAAGCTGATTGTGGAATGTCAGGACCCAGAGAGCTCTGTATCGGGAGCGCCACCAGCTTTCCTGATTCGTCTTTCAAACGAGGATGAGCTTGTGTTTAACTTCACCTTCGTCGTGCGGCAAGCCCAGGCTTCTTCTATATACCCTGTGAGCAACGGAGCTTCAGCAACCGCGAATGGCCTGCCAGACACTGTCATCAACGGGCTCACCTACATCTTTGGCTCGAATACCAAGGACCTCGATAACCTCGTAACTCGAGAGTTTCATGCAGATCCGAACTTCCACAAGAATCCAAATGTACATTTGGTGGGTGACTACTCTACCGGTGGAAGCGCTTCGATACAATTTCAGTGGTCTTGGAGATGGAGGCCGCCAAGGACTATAGAGGACAAGGGGGGTGGATGGCGCAACAGTTGCAGTGTATGTGTTTGCGAAGACTCTGCTGTACAACCATCGAGCTTACACCACACAATAGTTTGTCGAGTATGACCAGCGCGCACACAAATTCGACACCCTAGCCAGCTTCTCGTTTTGGGTCCACAGTATGTCTGAAGTTGCACCTCTCCAACTTAGAAACTCACAGTCCTTGCAGATACACAACGTCTCCCAAACAGCCCTCAGTCCCGCTCGCCCCGGTTAGAGATGTCTGCACCCCATAGATTACGAGTTCCGTCGGCTCAGTCGATCGAGTCACGGGTCAGCACCATCAGCGACTCCGACGCACCAGACTATAGAGACTACCGAGAACCCCAATCCCCTAACGCCGAAGCAATACCAGAATATGGCCTTGGTCTCGTACCGACGATGACGAATAATACGGTAGTGGCATGTCAGAGACCAGGGGAAGACCCCAGCGCCACGGAGGATGGTCCAGTGTTCCGTGCAACGATGAAGCAGCTAGAACAGAAGACAGGCAACATGCGTACCAGGATGAAGAAGGTGTTGAAGAAAGCTGAAGCGGCTCAGGAAGCCCAAACGGCTTGCAACGATGCAGTTGCAGCATTCACAGAGGCACTGCGCGAAGCCTCTTCCTCGAATGCAAACGCGGTCAAGCCGGCTCTTGACCATTACTTCGAAAAGATAGCCAAGGAGATATTGTCCTACGAAAGACAGAATACAGTAAACCTGCAGAGGCTAATAATTGATCCAATAACGAAGCTATACACTATAGACATCAAACAGGCCGAGTCAAGAAAAAAGGACTTCGAGGAAGAAGCGAAAGACTTCTATGGATATGTTGGCCGCTACCTCGGTCAACGTCAGGATTCGATGAAAGAAAAGAAGCGAGAAGAAAGCGACACCAAGTACCAAGTTAAGCGGCGGACGTTCGAGCTCAAACGTTTCGACTATTCTTCGTTCATGCACGACCTCCACGGCGGACGGAAAGACCAAGAAGTACTTTCCCAGCTCACCAAATATGCCGACGCCCAAGCGAAAGCATTTCTGTCTACAGCCAGGAAGGTCGAGGAGATGATCCCGCAGCTGGAGGCTCTTAGTCTCGAAGTTCAAGTGGCGGACAAAGAGTTCCAGCTCCAGCGAACGGAGCGCGAAGAGAAGCGAAGGGCTTTGGAGAAGAGCACAAAGGCTTATGGTGAGCCCGAGGGCAATGCGACAGTTACAATGGCACCATCGACTCCCGCGCACCAGACCAGTATACGGAAGGCTGAACAGGAGCCCGGTAGCGCCGCGAGCGTTGCCCCTATATTCCGAGTACAATCTGCTTCACCTCAAGCCAACGGCACCGGACCGGTACAATTGTCAAACGGGTACAAAGCAACATCTCCCGGGAACCAGCCTATTGCTCCTGTAAGCAGCCCTAACCAGAATAGATTCAGGGGTATCCGAGACCTTGAAGAGAGGGAGCATCCGACAGCGGTCTCTGGAAATGCTGGTCAATATCGAAAAGAAGGCTTGCTATGGGCGCTCAGCAGACCAGGCAGTCACGCCGATCCCAAAGGTCTCAATAAGACGGCCTGGCATAAGTAAGTCGCGCCATGTGTGCTGCCGATCTTTGTAACTAGTACTAAGACCTTCAGGTTCTGGATTGTGCTCGACCAAGGCAAGCTGTCCGAATATTCTAATTGGAAGGATAAGTTGGAATTGCATAGGGAGCCCATAGATCTTCGAGTGGCTTCTGTTCGTGAGGCTCGTGCCGCTGAACGACGCTTCTGCTTCGAGGTTATCACTCCACAATACACCCGCGTTTACCAAGCGACGACTGAAGAGGAGATGAAGATATGGATCTCTGCAATCAACAACGCGTTGCAAAGCGCATTCGAGACCAAAAGAATGTCACCAGAACCCGTCTCCGACTCGTCATCTGGATCGAATCGCAGGGACATTGCAGCCGTGCTGACAGGAAAGTCCTCATCGTACATAGGCCACAGGGCCAATTCTAGTGGAACCGCAACGTCCGCTTCGAAGCCTGTGTCCCGGCATGCCACTGTTGGCGACGCACCGTCGTATAGAAGAGCGAACAGTACTGACGCGAATCCATCTGCGTTACTCCAACAGATTCGCGACGCTGACGCCGGCAACAAGAACTGCGTGGATTGCGGCTCGGATAGTAAAGTCGAATGGGTCTCTATCAACTTGGGTATAATACTTTGCATCGAATGCAGCGGCATCCACCGGTCACTCGGCACTCACATCTCTAAAGTCCGCTCACTCACCCTCGACACCTCAGCATTCACGCCTGATATCATCGACATCCTCCTTGCAATCGGCAACCGGGTCAGCAACATGATCTGGGAAGCTCGACTTGACCGGACGCAGAAACCTGGGCCGCAGTCTACGCGCGAACAGCGTCTACGGTTTATCACTTCCAAGTACGCTGAGAAGGCCTTTGTACAGCCCATTTCGGCAACTCTGTCGCACTTCTCCACTGCGGAGGAAACACTGCTCGCATCTATCAAGAAGAATGACATCCAAAATGTACTATACGCTCTGGCTCTCCGCGCCAGTCCAAATGCCACCGACCGCTCCCGGAACACACACGCGGTCTTCCTCGCCCTCGCAGCCGCCGACCCGGCATCTCCAGCTCCATCCGCCTCGTACGGCTCTTCCCCACCCTCGATGGCAAAATCATCACCTCGAGCAGAAGCGGCCACCCAACCCCGCAAACCCTTCCCAATCGCCGAGATCCTGCTCCAGAACGGCGCAGACCTACCATCTCTGCCTGCACCAATCCCGCTGTCGAGAGCAGCGCAGCTCTATCTCGACTACAAGATCGATCAGCGCACCGGCCGGCATCTCGACATCGGCGCCCGAGACGTCAATGGCGACATCCTGACGGCTCTGCCGAGCATAGTGGCCGGCAACGGCAGCACGCCCGGCGAGCGAGCGCGAGAGAGGGACAAGATGCTCCTGAAGCGTCGGAGTGATGGGACGGGGAGGTTGGTGAAACCGATGACAGCCTTGGACCATCTGGAGGGCAAACGATAAACATCAACATCACTATCCATATTCACGTTGGCGATGAACGACTGGGACATGGGATTTGGTATATGCAACACAGATTTGGCTAACACGGGGTTTCCGAGGCTTTTTAGGACCGCCATCATCAACGCTTTCGTACTGGACAACGTTGCCGTGGAGGGCGCGTTCGTGGCGTGCTTGAGAAATCGGTATCCGGTCGGCACAAGGGCTGCCAAATCCGAGTTTGGCGTTCGGAGGGGCTATCATAAGGTCGTTGGGACTAGCGATTCTTCTGGATACGGAGAGTGCGGTGGTGGTTGACGGGCACTGTAATGAATAGGCTACTTGTCACTGGACTGCATGCTGAGGGAGCTGCAGGCAGCTGGGTTCCCAGAGCCCCGGTGAGACATGGGTGGGTTCGGACTCGATAGAGCGTTCTTCTTGGGGGCCCGAAGGGCTGGACAGGCAACCTGGTAGATACTGTACTATAATGCATAATGCTGTCGGATCACATCTAAGCCTGAAATCCTGCTCTATCCTGTCTAGATGGGCTTCTAGAGGGAGTTAGTGACAGCCTGCACAATCGCGCCCTTGGCGCCCTGATCCAGTCCGTCTAACGTCTTCATGTCCGCCGTATCGATCTCGAAATCATACACGTCCGCATTCGCCTCGATCCGGCTCGGCGTGTCGCTCTTGGGCAGCGGCACCCAATCCTTCTGCAGACAGTACCGGATCAGCACCTGCCCGGTCGACTTGTTGTACTTCTTTGCTAGGGAGTTCAAGGTCTTGTCGTCGGCTTTCTGGTTGCGTACGAGCGGGCAGTAGGCTTCGACGACAATGCCCTGGGACTGGCAGTAGGAGACTGCTTCGCGCTGTTGACACCAGGGGTGGAGCTGTGTACATGGTATCGTTGTCAGCCATCCACCGAATCCAAATACGTTTGTGGGGGTGTGAAGGAGAGAATCACCTCAATCTGGTTGACAGCCGGCGGCCATATCTTTGCGTACTCCTTCATCTCTTCGATGTGGCCCTTGCCGTAGTTGCTCACTCCTATCGCTCTGACTTTCCCGTCATCGACCGCACGCTCTAGTGCCTTCCACATCATCTCGCGACCCTTGCGGCCGCCGTTGGGGCTGTGTATCAGAAACAAGTCCACGTAGTCGCCGATCTTCTGCACGCTGTCCACGATGCTGGCGTAAGTGCTGTCGGCGTCGTTCCCGGGCGAGAGGATTTTGGTCGTGATGTAGAGCTCGGAGCGAGGGATCTAAGTGCAAACTCAGTGTCAATCCAATATTCGGATTTGATCGTGCGTGGTTTAGGGCTCGCTTTGAGACTTTGTGAACCCACCTTTGAGTCCGCAATGGCTTTCCCGACTTGCGACTCATTGGCGTAGTACTGTGCCGTATCGATGTGACGGTAGCCAACACGCAGCGCAGTCAGGCAGGATTTGACGCAAGTGTCGCCAGGGGATTGGTAGACGCCGAACCCGAGGCGGGGGATGGTGTAAGAGACATTGGGCAGGGAGAGGGTAGATGTGAGGGAGAGTTTGGCAGGCATTGTGAAGCGTCCTGTTATGTTCAATGTATGTGCGTATGCTGCGGGTAAGCAAGGAGAGATGTGGTCGACTATTAACGCTTGAAACGAGGCCTGAAGAATGGAGACGGAAGTGCAATTGAGTTTCAGGAACACAACAACGATGATGACGTTCACCCCACGCAAACAACCCCCACCATCGGCGTTGTTTCTCCCACGGCGAAAGTTTTGGCTCTGGCTGCACACGAAACATATCCACCATGGTCCTCGAAGCAATTCGATACACGAGCGACCATCTGCAGATTCTGAACCAACTCAAGCTCCCCCATGCCTCAGAATACGACGACATCTCCTCCTCTCGAGATGCATGGCACGCCATCAAAGAGATGCGCACGCGCGGTGCGCCTGCAATAGCCATAGTAGCTGCTCTAGCGCTCGCGGTCGAGCTGACGACACTGTCTACAGGCCATGAGCTCTCAGAGATTGCGGAAGAGGTGCAGGCGTTCATATTCGAGAAGCTCGACTATCTGGTTACTAGCAGGCCCACCGCTGTAAACTTGGCGGATGCAGCTAGGAAATTGAAGAGAGTCGTTGAGAAAGCTGGAGTGGTGTCGGGCGCGACGGGGGAGAGCGTAAAGAGGGCCTACGTTGAAGCTGCCGAGCAGATGCTAGTTGACGACGTGTCGGATAACCAGGCAATTGGGAAGCATGGTGCTGAGTGGATACTGAAGCATGCCGAGAGTGGAGAGGATGTACAAGTCAGCGTGCTCACGCACTGCAACACGGGGTACACATAGGCTCCTGTCATTTTCTTACTGTCGTTTCTGCTAACTCTCTAGATCGCTTGCGACGGCAGGCTACGGCACCGCTTTAGGTGTCGTTAGGTCGCTCCACGCTACAAGCTCGCTGAAGCACGCCTTTTGCACGGAGACGAGACCCTACAATCAAGGCTCACGGCTCACTGCATTCGAGCTCGTACATGACAAGATCCCTGCGACTCTAATAACCGATTCAATGGCTGCTGCTCTTCTAAGGCTTAAAGGGCCAACCGAGCGCATTGCCGCGATAGTAGTGGGTGCCGATCGCGTGGCCGCGAACGGAGACACTGCGAATAAGATCGGGACGTATGCGCTGGCAATAGCGGCCAAGTATCATAAAGTGAAGTTTTTGGTGGCTGCCCCAAGGACGACGATTGATCTAGGGACGAAGAGTGGAGAGGACATTGTGATTGAGGAGCGGCCGGGTAGAGAAGTCACGCTGGTCAAAGGACCGCGCTTTGACGGCGCGTCGTTGGACCTGGAGCAAGTGGAGACAGTCAGTATTGCGGCGGATGGAATCGACGTGTGGAATCCTGCGTTTGATGTGACGCCTGCGGAACTAATTGATGGGATCATCACTGAGGTCGGTGTGGTTGAGAAGAGCGATGACGGGGTCTTCCATCTCGAGAAGCTGTTTGATGGTAGTAGTGATTCTATCAAACCTTCCACGATCGGAGGCATATGATGGTATCGCACTTCCTCCAAGGACATTGACATGGTCTTTGCATCTGTGCCGAAAGCAGTTTCTGCTGCTATCCCCACCTCCCACTCCGATGACAGGGTTGCTTAGAGCAGATGAAACTGTTGACTTGACATACACAAGCGGCCACTTCAAGTCTCATCACACTTTGTAAAGGGACGAAGCACGTCACTGTAATACTACCGGGAATGGAATCGAGGCATTAAGTTCTGTGTTCTGCTAGACGGCCCCTGAACTCTCACAGACATGTCTTTAGTGCTGACTCTAAGGCGTACATCAGGAAAATACTAAGAACAGCTTATTGTTGGGTTTTTGTAAGCTATAGAGAGAGTGTAGGAAATAGTGACTCAATGTCTCTGAGCCATTCCCGGTTGAAGTTACTACAGCGCGAAGTACTAGAAGGTGTGCCATGCCGTCTCCGAACGCCGTGTAGAGCAGGGCTCAACAGTTTAACGCTCAATACATAGACAGCAGAACATGAAAAGTGAACAGTAGAGCTAGAAATGGCTCTGCTGTCTTCTAACAAAGATGAAAGGGCATAACAACTCAATACAAGAGCGAAAAAACCTTTGCAGCTTCTCTTTGGTTGAGCGTGTCATCCTACGACAACGTTAGGGAGAAATAGTGAGTTTAGCAGTGGTTGTGTCGTTTACCTTAGAGCAGGGGCCATGCTACTGCGAAGGAATTAGTGTGGCCCAGTGAAAAAAGCTGATGATACATACCATGCTAACCTTCTCTGTACCTCGCCCAAAGGCGAAGCGGCGTTGCTGCCAAAATCGGCCGCTGCGCGCTGCAGTTGTGATGCTGGTATGTGGTGGGAGACGAAGGGACCTGCCCGTCATGGCAGGACTAGTAGCTTCGCGGTTTATACAGTCGGCCTTGTAAGAGTGTCCGAAGATGCGGTGGTCCTCCTCAGCTGCCGCTCGTAGCCGTCTTCCCAGTTGTCGAGATGACTCCAGCTGTACCTTTCGTGTTGCCAGTTCCGTTGGAGCTTTCCGAAGGCACACCTGCGGTCCGACTCTGTCGCAGTCTTTCGTCTTCGTCCGCCCTAGCCAGTAGCTCTTCGATTTTGCGTTCCAGAGAAGTGAGGTGGTTCTCCAAGGCTGCTGCAGTTCTCTCGCCTTGCGCTAGCTCTTCAAAGGCCTGCTTCAAGAATCAGCGACTGTCGAGCGAGGACTGGTAGAGTTCGCGACTTTTGCAAAGTCGGCTTCATTTGAGGGCACTGGAGCGTCGGCTGATTCTTGGGATGGCATCTTTGCAATACTTGAGCTTCAGCTATGAGAATACTGTGGTGGTGGTATTGAAGTTGGAGTTGGGTTGATGAGGCAGTGAAGCACTTCAGCCCACGCGGCGGACTTGAGCCGTTGGCGTCATCTCCGCGTTTTCCAAGAGCTGCGCAGTGCCTGGCTTCCACCTTCCACTAACATTCATCTCCTACATCTGTAACCTCACACACGCACCAAGCTTGTCTCACCACGCTGTCCTTACAGACCAACATCTAACACCCTCCTCCCGCCACCATGTACTCGGGCTCGAGCACGTTCCTTGGCGGCGCCAACAGTGGGCGACCTGGGCAACAGCAGTATGGTCAGCAACAGCAGCCTCATTATCTGAACGGATTAGCTGCTCAACCGACGGGCTTCGAGGGAGCGCCGCTGCAGGCTCAGTTCACTGGCTATCAAGGTGGAGCACCATTGCAAGCCCAAGCTACCGGTTTCCCTGGTCAACCGCAACCAGGCTTCACTCCACAACAGCAGCCGCAGTTCACAACCTTCCCAGCGCAGAGTAACCAGTCCTTCCGACAACCTCCACCCCAACAATCATTCTCGACAGGCCAACCGAGCTTCCCTCCAGCTCCGGCACCTCGGCAGCAGCCACAGCCTACGGGCATGACCTCCTCTCAGATAGCGGACTCGTTCAGATCGTCACCAGCGCCAGCGCCAGCTCCAGCTGCCAGCGCAGGTAGAAGGTCTTCCAAGATTCCAAACATCAGGCTATCTTTCATAACAGCACAAGATCAGGCGAAGTTTGAGCAATTGTTTAAGTCTGCGGTGGGCAACGACCAGGCATTGTCTGGAGACAAGTGTAAAGATTTGCTTCTCCGCTCAAAATTGCCTGGAGATGCTCTTTCGAAGATATGGTATGGCTCTGGGCACACAATAGCGCAGGGCAGAATACTGATAGTAATGCAGGATGTTGTCAGATACGACGAAGTCTGGGCAGCTGCTTTTTCCTGAGTTCGCATTGGCCATGTACCTCTGCAACCTCAAACTCGTTGGCAAAGAACTACCTTCTGTACTTCCTGAGAAGATTAGGAACGAGGTTTCGAGTATGGTGGACATCATATCATTTGGTGTTGCTGATGATCGACCCCAAGCTCCTCCACCAAGTAATGCCCCCAATTTCAATGAGCCTGTTGGCACCTTTGCACAGCCTACTATACAACAGCCTCAGCCTCAGGCCTCGAACAGTCAGTTGCTGTCACAGCTGACCGCACAGCCCACCAGCTTCCAACCCCAAATGACAGGCTTCCAGCTACAGCCCACAGGTCTGACACCTCAACAGACGGGCTTCCAAGGAATGCCTCAGGCGACTGGGTATTCAGGACCACGACCCCCAATGCCGCCTATGCCGACTGGCTTCGGACAAGGCCTTCAACCGCAGCCGACTGGATATGCTCCATTGAATGCACAACCAACAGGACGTCCTGGACAATGGGGTCTTGTCAATGCTCCCGCGTCTGGATTGCCTAACATTAGTGCTTTGCAGCAGCAGATGATGCCTCAGCCAGGCCGAGAAAGCGGCTTCACTACGCGCGGCCTAAGTGGCAACGCCACGGTACCGTGGGCAGTCACGAAGGACGAGAAGAAGATATACGATGACTTGTTCAAGGCTTGGGACGGATTTGGGAAGGGATTCATTACTGGAGATCAAGCCATTGAGATATTCAGTCAGAGTGGACTTGACAAAGGAGATCTAGAAAGAATCTGGACTTTGTCGGACCCTCATAATAAGGGCAGACTTAACCTTGATGAGTTTGCGGTGGCCATGCACCTCATATACCGGAAGCTAAATGGATACCCTGTGCCCGCTCAGCTGCCACCGGAACTTGTGCCGCCATCGACGCGTAACTTCAACGACTCCATCGGAACGATGAAGTCACTGCTCTCACGAGACACCGAAAGCAGGAAGAATTCAGGCGCATTCCTGCAGCCACAAAACACTGGCGTCAGTTACCTCAAAACTCACTCGTTTCGCAACACGAGCGGCGCAACAGGCAATGGACGTAAAGACGCCACTGTGTTCAAGAACAACGATGACGATGTCGGTTACAAATCGAGCGCTCGTCGCCGCATTGGGGGTGATGGCCGGTCGCCCAGTCCCGCCCAGCGTTCAGAGTCTTCAGAGACTTCGACTGACGAGATGTCCTTGGATCAACTTCGTAAGACTATTCGAGAGAAGCAGGTTCTGCTTGATGCCATAGACTTTCAAGACGAGAATCAAGCCGACCAAGAAGACGCTCTCGACCGTAAAGATAGGCGCGATGCTGATGATCTTTTCGCACGGATCAAGCGGGTGCAGGAAGATATTGATGCACACCCCAGCTCCTCCTTCCGGTCTGGGAACTCTGATGCGGAGCGCAGAGCACTGCGTCAGCAATTGCAAAATCTAACAGACCGACTCCCAGAGTTGACGTCCCACGTTAGACAGACGGAGCGAGCGATCGCAGACGCTAAGCTTGAGCTTTTTAGGCTGAGTGATGCAAAGGCACACCCAACACCGCAGCCGCCGTTGTTGGCACAGGACCAGGAGGAGCAGTCACAGAATCCGACAGGCTGAAGGCTCGAGCGAAGGCGATGATGCAACAGCGATCTGCCGCATTGACTGGAAAGTCTGTTGCGGCCAGCAGCGACGACGCAGGCGCTGCCACGAAGCGGTTCGAGGAGGAGAGTTCCAAGGTCAGGACTGAGAAAGAGAACAACGAGCGCATGATCAGAGACGTAGAGGACAGCGTAAATGAGTACGGGAGAGGTCTAGAGCAAAGTCTCAAAGAAGGCTCAGAGGATGCTTCCACTGAGCATGAGCGAAGGAGGTGGGAGGATGGATTGGGAGTTGAAGACGAAGTCAAGGATTTCATCTTTGATTTGCAGAGGAGCAGTCGGAGTTCGAAGGTCAGGAGAGAAGAGTGAGTGTCAGATGCCCAATAGTGCGCGTTATCCAACGCTAATGCGACCCCAGAACCGGCCGTCCCCGAGACAGAAAAACGTCTATAACCAGCAACGATCGAGGTCATACTAGGAGCACATCACGGAAGGAAAGCCCAGCTCGCACTGTTGAAGCGCCAGCGCGTCCCACTGTTACGCCATCAACAACAGGCTCCTCTTCGTACTCATCGTACAAGACAGGGGAAGAACGCGCCGCATTTATCAAGCAGCAGGCTGAAGCACGAATGGCCGAGCGTCTTGCAGCACTGGGACTCCGTGCACCTGCGAAGCCGGCCGAATCAGCACAGCAGCGACAAGAGCGCGAGAAGAAAGAGAGAGATGACCGGCTTCGGCAGGCCGAGGAGGAAGACGACCGTCGCGAGCAGGAGAGGCAGCGTAGACTCGCCGACGAATCGATTGCTCCACCATCCATTGGGAAAGCTGGCGCCAAGAAACCCCCGCCACCTCCTTCACGGAAGGGCAGGGTCGAAACAGCCCAGAACGACGGGAGAGCTGATGCTGACGCAAAGCGAATTGAGCAGCAGGCTGCTGCACGGGTGATCAAAGACCAGCAGGAGGTTCAAGAAGCAGAGACTAGGGACTTGGAGTGAGTGAAGACCAGACCGATCATCGCAACGACAAGAGGAATACTGACATTGTACAGGGATGATGAGAGGCGCCAAGAAGAAGAGCTGACTAAAGAGCGAGAAGCAGCTCAAGCTCGTCTTCGCGCACTCGAAGAACAAGTCAAGCAAGGCAAGGTGAAGAAAGAGGAGGAGAAGCGGAGGAAGCAAGCAGCCCAGCGGGAAGCGAATCAGAAGGAGTCTCGTCTGGCGGCCCAACGCGCAGAGCTCGAGGCAGCCAGGCAGAGGGAGCGCCAACTCCAATTGCAGCTGGAGAATCTTGGGGACAACGATTCATCCTCGGACGACGAAGGGCCACAGGACGTAACCCCTCAGGAGTCTACACCCACAGCCAGTCAAGAACTGCCTCGGAAGATGTCTTCTCCTCCACCTGCTCCCCTAATGCCATCTGCAGCTCCTCCGATACCCCACCAGATGAGTCCTCCGGTCCCTAGTCCTCCTTCTGTCGCCAATTCACCAGAAGAGACTAAGAACCCATTCCTGAAGAAGATGGCGCAGGCAAACGAAGCCTCACAATCAGTCACGTTACCGCAACCAACGGCCGAGACGCCTCTACCAACCCTTTCCACCGCATCACTCAAGAACAGAACAATGCCAAGACTCAGCTCCCCGAACCCTCTACATCAGCGCCTCGGTCCCGCATGCGGCCTGAAGAAGACGACTGGTCCGTAGTAGAGTCAGAAGCCGAGTCCTCTGATGACGAGAACGACCGTCCGGCCGGTGGGAGCGCGAAACAGCTCGCCTCAATCCTCTTCGGCACCATGGCTCCACCACGTTCACTCTCCTCGATGGACAATGCGTCTACTCCACAGAGTCCAGCAAGAGGCACAGATTCACCTGCACCGCCTGGAGCGTGGCCGGCTCCGCCAGCGCCTATAACTGGCGCGCCTCCACCTCCGCCAATGCCATCAGGTGGAGCGCCTCCCCCGCCCCCTATGCCGTCCGCTGGTGCACCTCCTCCACCACCTATGCCGCCGGGCGGAGCTCCACCGCCGCCGCCGGTCCCGACTCCAGGTGCTGGTGCAGCAGCACCGAATGTAGGTGGTTTGTTGCAGGAGATCCAACTGGGCAAGGGGTTAAAGAAGGTACAGACGAAGGATCGTAGTACGAGCGCCACTGCTGGGAGGGTTTTGTAGGGTTTGTTCGTCTTTGATTGATAGACGAGAGCAAGTGTAAATCAAACACCGCGGGAATGATGACGATGCTCGTGGCATGATCCTTGTGGCTGTGTAATGGGCTCCGTCAGAACACTGCCGCAAGGGAGCTGGCTATGACGTCGATATAAATATTTGGAGGCCAATCCTCAGTCTTCGTATGGTCCAGTGTTTTGCTTATACCCTCGCAACGCGTATTCATCAGTACAGTGTACTACCACCCTACGATCCGCTTCCATCCCTTAGTGAACTCGAAAGCTTGATGTCATCGTGAGACGCGTACCACAACCTGCGACAGACGTTCCTAGCCTTTGCTGTTGATGTTTCTCCCTACTGAAGTCCATCATCCATAAACGACACGCACAAACACTGAGGCACGAAATGCTCAAGGTGCAAATCTAGAAAAGCAGACTGGTTGTAGCTATTGTGCTATTCAAGGCAGGCTGCACTGGACGTCTTTATGTTGGAAAAGCATACGTGACAGCAGAAGCCGACGAAAGCGTTCCCACGTACTTGGTCATTCTTGAAGGCAAGTACTCGATATTCAAAAGGCAGGTGCAGCCCACATCCAGGAGAAAGAGACGGCAAAATACCCACAGGGAAGGGAAGAGTGTCTGCTCTTCCCTTCCGTGTAGAGTAGTGGGTCTACACCAACGCTGCAAGTAGCGGTGTCGGATGTGAATTCTACAATCATTTGATGGATGATATCAAGGGCAATAATGACAACGATGAGTAAGCCATGAGACGCGGAGTTTGAGACTGTAGCCGCTCTGCAATGTAGTTTGTAAAGGAAACGGCAGTCTATAAGGTCGTGTTGGGTTTAGCCTCGCCTCGGTTGGAGATGCGCACTTCAATTTCAGATGTTCTTCTTTCTTTATACCTCTCATAAACCCATGCGCTCTGCTCATGAACGGTGCACTTTTCTTTTACCTGGTTCCTCTATGCAATGGCCTTTTCAAGCAATTTGTCTTGTGGCATTACTCGACCTACACTGATCTGGACACACGACGTGCCGGTGGAAGTATATACCCAGAAAGAGTTATAACGGTCCAACGGACCTATGCCATGGTGCATACGACAATTTTGTGTGTCAGGCTTGATGCATCAGCATCAAGCGTGAGACACTGTACATACGAACGGCGGTGAGGTTGGTGTCGATATTCGTGTCGACGTTGATATCGACCAAGGCGTTCATGTTGCAGCACGGGCCGCTCGCTTAAAAGCGACATAATATATTGTAGTACTTAACAGATCCTTTCGCCTTCGGGCATTTGGTCAATTTGAAACGATACAGAGAAGATTAGCATGGCCCCTGCACTAAGGTAATGACCCAACCACTACTCAACTCACTGTTTCTTCCTAACGTTGTCGTAGGATGACACGCTCAACAAAGAGAAGCTACAAATTTTTTTCGACTTTTGATATCGAGTTAGTATGCCTTTTTGTCTTTGTTAGAACACAGCGGAGCTAGAAGTAGCTCTGCTGTTTACTTTCAATGTTCTGCTGTCTACATGTTAAGTGTTAAGCTGTTAAGCCCTGCTCTAGACGGCGTTTGGAGACGGCATGGCCGGCTGCTTAGTAAAACTTATGGCATACCTTCTCTTCTGGTGGGACTACTTGGCGTTAAGAATGCCACTATTTTTCCACACCTTCATCGCATTACAACCTAAGAACACTAGAGTTCTTTTTGTTCGAACTAACCGTCGTTAGAAAAGGGACTTTGTGCTCTGTATCATATCTTGTGTACGCGTAAGGTCGACCTCTTGTAGCACAGATGCTGCAATGGTCAACTTCTCAGACCGCTGCCTAACTCCAGTACCTCATCCATCCTTGTGCGCAACCGCCTTGACAGTATTGACGTAGATAGGTACTCCATCATTTGTTCCTTCATACAATGCGGAAGAAGGCAAGTTATTGATGCCATGCTGCTGCGTACTCACGGAACTATGTGCTGCTGTAACCAATTAACGACATGAACCCTGGAAGATGGCAGAAGTTCGGCAATAGCTGGAAGCCTTGGCGCTTGACGCAAAGCTCCAAGTTGCGAAGCCAACAGCTTCGATGCTCCTCCATACCGAATCAACCCTAGGCTTCGACGATGCTCTCCGGCACAAGCTCCTTTGCGCTCAGGACAGCAGTTGCCAGCTGCAAGGCTCCACCAATTCTACTAGCAAAATGTGTCGCAGTGTCCTCGACAACAGCAGCGCCGCGTACAACTCCACAATCACGATCGGCATCTACCACACATCATGCATCTATCGTTCGTAGGATACCACCTTCTTCAGAATCTCTGCAGCGAGCTGCAATGTTCGTTCGTCATGCGTCAACTACCACACCCTCCTCCACACCAACATCATCTCCACCTCCTACAGCAAATTCGTCAAGCACACCACCACCATCACAGACTGAGACCCTAACCTGGAATCGCTTCCTCGCGCTCCGCAAAACGCGCCGTCGTGTCAATCTTGCTGCCTCTGTCATCTCTGGTCTTGGCTTCACTGCAGTCGGCATTCCCATTCTTAGTCAGCAGGACCTCGATGCCATGGGCTCCCAAACACTGGGATTGGATCCGTTCATTATGCTGGGGCTGTACACGGCGGCAATTGGGGCCGTAGGATGGATGGTGGGACCAGTGGTTGGGAATCAGGTGTTTAGACTATGGTTCAGGGGACTTAAGGGACAGATTGCTCAGGTGAGTTGCGAGGCAGACATCAAGGATGCACAGTGGACAGATTGCTGACAGACATCTTGTGAACTTCAGAAGGAGACCGCGTTTTACAATCGCATCAAAAAATACCGAGCTGATCCCTCGAGCTCCTCGATGGCCAACCCGGTACCGGACTACTATGGAGAGAAGATCGGGAGTGTAGCGGACTACAGGCGGTGGCTGAAAGACCAAAGAGCGTTCAACCTGAAGAGAGGAAGAGCTCTGCTATGAGACTCTGCTTTGTACATGGGACAGACTTCACGAGATAGTGACATGCGCTGAGAGCGAGGAGATTCGATTCGCCTGAACGGCGCACGAGCAACCATGGAGGGCTGCTGAGAGACTCGGGGACACAGAGGTTGTCAGCTTTGGTGAACAGTAACATGGCGCAGGTGGGCAATTCGTGGTGCAAACTCTTCTCATAGTGCGACTACACATCTCCCATGGTCGGCAGGTATAAGAAGTCGATACTGTACAACACTGTGTATCTGATTATTTCGTCGCTTGTCATTCACTGCGTCCGTCCTGGCGTGCTACTCGCTGTTGAGTTTCGCTCTACTTACCCATGTTTTATCGCTGTCCAACTTCCTGCTAAGCTCTGTCTTCTGTGCGCCCTCTTGGTCTGCTCCACTCAGCCATGTTCCCACTCTCCTTGCCTCTCGCCTAGAGCTTCGTTTAGTTAGCCACCGCTCCAATGGCGCAAGACATATCCAACCACTCTGTGACCCATGGCGGCTCAATCTCAGTCTTGTAACCCAAGGTTATACGAGGAGACGCAAATTCAAATCGAGTGACTGAACTGCAGAGCCTGCAACCCTGAAGAAACGGGTGGCCCCCGTTTGCAGAGGAGATACTGTAGCTGGGAACGATGATACCAGATCTTTTGCGATGCATCATTCGGTTATACCTAATCGCAGTAGCTCTTTCCTCGGTTTATCATGGAACCCTTCCGTTTGATCAGAGAGAGCGGCAACAGATAAAACAGTTAGGAGCGGCACGCTCTCCTGAAGTATCAAGTTCATTTCCTGACTCCTGTTGATTGGAAGATCTATAAATTCTACAGGTGCTTGTGTAGTTATGTCAGAGGAAGTGCAATTGGTACATGTAGCAAATTGAATGATCGTCTGCTGCGACTGATCTTGCGACAAAGAACAAGGAGCGAGTGTCGTTTGTGTTGAGGGTGAGGCTGTTCGGCAGTTGTCTCGGCGAGGAAAGCTGCATCTCCAGAGGCTAGCATCCGAGCACATCATCAATCCTCCTTCCTGATATACTACAAATGACACTATGTAGCCTGTCACGCCTGTTTCTGAACGCTGTATACAATCACAATAATGGCATCCACTGTCAGAAGTGACCAGAAACCGTTAGACATCACCATTGTAGGCGCTGGCTTGAGTGGGCTCTCAGCTGCAATATCATGCGCGCTTGCAGGACACAACGTGCTTGTTCTTGAGAGTGCTAAAGAGCTCGCAGAGGTACGCAGGCTACTTCCCACCGAGATGTGATAGAACTTGTTATGAGGACAACTGTTTCTAAATGTACAACCATTACTTCAGGTTGGCGCCGGACTCCAGATCACCCCCAATGCGTCACGACTGTTCCAGCAATGGGGCGTGAATGAAAAGTTGGAGAAACTAGCTGCTGAACCCACGTTTCTGGCAGTCCATCGGTATTCAGATGGGGAAACACTGGCCTTGGAAAAAGACTTCAACCTGAAAGTACGCAGCAAGTACGGCGCACCGTTTTGGGATCTCCACCGCGTCGATCTGCAGCTCGCACTTGCAGAGCGAGCCAGAGAGCTGGGCGTGAAGGTCCAATTAGGAGCTCGAGTAGCGACATTGACTTTGACTCACCGTCCCTCGTCCTAGACTCGGGTGTCAAGTACACCGCCGATGTCATTGTTGCAGCGGACGGACTGTGGTCGAAATGTCGAGAATGCTTCCTCAAGCAGACAGACCAGAAGGATATGCCACTGCCCACTGGGGATCTGGCGTACAGGATCGTGCTCCGCTTGGAGGAACTCGAGGACCCTGAGCTTCGTGAGTGGATCTCGAAGCCTTCGGTCCATTTCTGGATCGGTCCAGGCTCACACGCTGTTGGCTATTCACTTAGAGGAGGCACTATGTACAACATAGTTCTTTTGGTACCGGATGACCTCCCATTGGACGTGGCCAGAGCCCAAGGATCTGTGGAGGAGATGACAAAACTATTCAGCAACTGGGATCCGATCTTGAACCGATTCCTCGCCAATGTCAAGTCTGTCGATAAATGGAAGTTGATGCACAGTACGTTGCGCTTCACCCGAAGTGCTGTCTGCTATACTGACCAGCTCACCAGGGCCTGAACTTGCGAGTTGGGTGAACGGTCACTCTAACTTTGTCTTCATGTATGGAAGCGTTTCCGTTAATCTACGACCGCCTTAGCTAATGCGCAGGTAGCGGAGACTCCTGTCACCCAATGCTGCCCTATCTAGCACAAGGTGCCAATTCGTCTCTGGAAGATGGCGCAGTTCTGGGGAGCCTGTTGGCGTCAGTTCAGACGAAGTCCCAGCTCCCGAAAGCACTGCTTCTGTACGAGCAGCTGCGGAAGAAAAGGTGTGAGGCCATCGTCAAGGAGGCTTTCGCACAGGTGAGCATACGTATTCTTTGCCTATGTATTATCATGCAATGCTGATGAATCCTACTCCAGCGAGAGTCATTCCACATGCCTGATGGCCCAGAGCAAGTTGAAAGAGATGAGCTGTTCATGAGTCAACTGGGTCGAGAGATAGATTGCAAATTCCCAAGTCGCTGGTGAGTTCGTGTTGCCTATATTGACTACGCTCTCACTCAATGCAACCAGGACTTGTCCAGAAGTGCAGCCGTGGCTATATGGCTACGACGCAACGAAAGAGGTGGAAGCAGCTCTGGCCAAGACGCCCTTGAAGTTGTGAAAGGCCGCACCGCCTTCCCAAGCTCCATGACAATGGGCATGTGAGATGCGAACCAGACTATTTCAGCGTTCCGCCACATCTCAGCTTGAAGATACCGTTCTACTTCCTTCAGTCTCTTAACTTCGCAACAAGGCGGACCAGCTACGCTTCTTGGCGATATACGGGAACCTGAGTACGGTTGCTAGAACGGACCTTGTAAGCGATTCTTTCCTGAATCGTCACAGCCATGCGTGGTACAGAGTGGAGGCCACGCGCAGACAGGTTCGCGGCGTCTACCGAGGGTCGACTATGAAGAAAGTGAAACACTCGAGAGCCCCAAGGTGTAGGGAGTTGCAGTTTGTATCCGTAGCTGAGTTTACTAAGTGTTGGTATCGAAAGTACTAGAGCAACAAATTCAAGAATGACCGAACAATGCCTGCATTTTAGTACGATCACAACTGTGCGCGTGGCCGATCTTTAACACTCTTCCACGCCTCGTCAAAGCCGCATGACCGCACCCACTCCGGCTTGTCGCCCTCGACCGAATCGATCGCCATATGCCCCAGCTGTAGCCACATGTCGTTCTTGATCCTGAAGTTCTCCTTCTGCTCAAACGGCTTACATATCGCCTGGCCGTGTGCTAGTGCCCGAATTACCTTCGCTCCGTGACCATCGTCCTCGTACCTGTCGATTCTCTCGATGATCTGTCTCCAGGGGTCTTTGCCATCAACAGAAGGCTTTTTCGGTTTGTAATTGGTGATCTCATCCATAAGCGGTGCCGGCGACCCTCTCGAGACATACATAGCGAGGTCGTTCCGGCCCTTCCATTCCAGAAGCCGCACTTTGTGTCCGGCGGCGAGCCAAGACTGCCTGATGAAAGCGGAGAAGAAGATGGAGCAGTTCAGGCAGTGGATGAAGAAGAAATCAAGTTTGATGGCTTTCGGTGGGTGCTGCGCGCTGCCGGTGAAGTAGGCGGCCGCATTGGTCATTTCCGCCACTTTCTCGTCGAGCTCGTCGGCGCCGACGACGTACTGGCGCGCGTGGTGGATCATCTCTTGCGGGACACGCTTGACGACGCCGTCGCGGAGTTTGTTGCCGTCGTCGTATCGTGGCCCGTTGACAAGCTTCTTGTCGGCACGGATCTCGTCGAGCAGTTGCACGAGGGTCTTGGACTCCGTAGTGCCCTTTTCTTTCGCTGCCTTCTCGGCACCGAGTAGGAGAGGACCCATCCAGTTGTCGTGGACAGCAGCTTGAGCAAGTGCTTCGGCGATGATGGCGGGCTGTTTGAACTCGACGCCGAACCCGAGATGGATGATTGGGTGGAGGAAGCCGGCGAACATTCTGACGAGCATGTCGTCTGCTCTCGCGTCTCCTGCAAAAACATGCTCCTTCACCACATTTTGCCAGCCCTTCTCCTCCATCTCCTTCTGGAAGAAAACGAGGAAGTCGTGGTAGTATTCCTCCTTCCCTAGATAGCTCTTGAACCGTTCCGGGATGTGCATGTCATCCACGACCTTGCCGTCAAGCGGCTCCGGCGGGCGCTGGTACGATTGGTTGTTGTCATATTGCTTCTGTATCTCTGCTGGTGATGCGCCTAGGGCGTATATTGTGAGCAGGTGGTGCGCGATGTGGTTGTGGAAGCGGTCATGGTTGAAGAAGATGTGATGCTTCTCGTGGTTCTCTTGTAGGAGCTCAGAGGTCTTCTCGGCCGATTCTGCCGTGATTCCGGGGACGTAGAACTCTGGCCATTCTCCGAGAGAAAGCTTGACCTTTGAGGGCGTAGCCATGGTGCGAGTTTGGATTGAGTACTCGGATGGATTGATGGCTGCAGTGATCAATTGCAGTGGAGTGATGAATCGCGGGACGCTTTGCAGAGTGCCCAGCGCTCTTCTTAGAGCGACCACTCTTCTTATAGCGACCGCTCTTGCGAACATAGAGGGTGTAGCCAGCTACAACCCAGAGGACAGGAGTGATCTGTAGACATCAAGTGACCTTCCCCACCCATTACCAAGCTCGCACTCTGAAACTGACGTGAGCCATTCCCCCTTCAATACCTTCCTCTCCACCCCCGCCATTGCTTACAAACGCGGAGTGTGGGCAAGCCGTGAGGCTCTGAACAGAGGCAACATTGTCTCATGTAAGGCATAGCGGAGAGCACTTCTTGGATGCATCATACGAGAAGGCGACGTTGGAACTGCGTTGACAATGTAGTATACTTGCATAGGCATGCAGTCGAAGCCGCCATGAGTCTAGGACAACTGGCATGAGGACATCTAGTTCTACATCTAGGGTTTGCTTCATCGTTGTCACTCCCTACTCCTGTCGCTTCATCAGGTCCCAGTTACCGAAGGCTTCTCTCGGGAATAGAGCCCCTTGTGACCTCGTGCATATAAGTGGCAAGAAGTTGCCACCGATTGGAGGGCCAGAGAGAAAGACGGCTGGATCTCTGAACCGAGTCTTGTATTTGACACAGGAAGAGGAATTGTCTAAGCTACGCCTTGTCATCTGACAATGGAGCTCCTCCTGATGTCGCCAATCGCTCGCCGTCTATACTCAGACTCCGCGAACAAAGCCTCGATCAGATCGATCAGTTCCTCTGCCTCGAACTCCAGCTTGAGTTCTCCCTCGGTCCATAGATACTTGATATCAGCCAGCGAGCTGTCCAAGATCTCCGCGAGGTATTGGAACTTGAACCAGTTTGGACAATAGACTCCAGTCATATCTCTCGGTTGTCCTTCTGGGCCCGCTTGCATGAACAGGTCACTCAGCTTGTTCATTGCCTCGCAGAAGTGCTTGAGTTGCTTCGACTCTTCTTCGGATATGTCGCTCATGTCCTCAATATCGATCATGATCTTGCTGGTCGCTGTCAATAGGAGCGAACCAAGCGCTTGTAGTAAAGCTGATTGCGACAAGACGTCTCTCCACTGCCTCTGGACTTCTCGTATCCGATCCACGGTCATGGCCACGGCGTTTTCGCATTCAGCCGCAAAGGGATGAATCGTGCAATTTGAAAAGCCCTGGGCGCCATCAAGCAGGTCTTGCAGGATGGTCCTCTGTGCTTCCATTTCCTTCGTATAGGCACGTTTGCCAAAGGCATCGAGGGACTTCATATCCGCGTCAAGCTTCAATCTGTTTGAAAGCTTGACGTCAGACGATGAATCTGAGCTTTGGTCCTTACGTGCTTGCTGTTGGACGAAGTCGCGGAGTTGGTCAGAAAGACGCCCGCTGTCGTTATAGGTGAGCATATTGCCCGCATCGCACTTCGAGTAATATGTAGAAGCAGTCGCGCGATACATAGCGAGAACCAGAGTAGGGAGAGTATATAGACCATTCGTGGCAGGAGCAGCGGGAGATTGGGAGAAGCTACTTGAGTTTGTCAGTCTCGCCAGATCTTCTCAAGGAAGCCGCCAGTGGCATGAAGCAACCCTCGCACGCTCTAAGCGCATGAGAGATTGATGTGTTTGATGTAGAGCGTACCTAGATCCGCCCAGTGCCTCAGCATCTGAGATGACTTGCTGAACGATCTCCATGATCCCATCTGGTACGGCAGTGACTGTGTATGTTTCCTTTAGGGTGAGCTCGCGTTCCAATGTATCAGTGTGATCTTTGTCACCGTTGACATTCGGTCGCTGATTTCGATTCGTCGTTGGACTAGCTGCCGTGCTCTGCTTGCCCTCATCCGCATCGTCCCAGCCCCACGCGTCATCTCCTGCGTCGCCAGCCTCATCTGGTTTGTTGCTGTTCTGGCCTGCAACTTGACCCTCTCCATCATCTAGTCCCCACGCACTAGCCTCTTGATCGTCCTCCGCCTGCTGCGGCCGCTTAGTCGATGAATTTGCCGGACCACCACCATTGTCCCAAGCCGCATTCCAGTCCTCGTTGCCCTGGTCTCCGGTAACGACCACTTCGCCACGTTGAACCGTTTGAGTCTCAACCCTTTCGACGACTCTTCTTTCCGACAGGCCGTTCAGAATTTGGCGTCGGGTGGCAGCCAAAGCGGCTTCTCTTCTCTTGGCCAGCCACGTGCGAGGAGTACGCTCTACCCAGCTCACTAGTTCGGACTTCCCACTCCATCCCAGGTCTTCGACGTTGTCTGCAAGATTCAGGACATGGCCCAAGACTTGCTCGAAACTCTGCATGCCTTCCAAAGACAGGGGAATAGCAGGCTCCAGCCAGCCACTGAGTAGACGTGAGTTGATGGAAGGCATTAGGATCTCAGACAAGGGGATGGATATAGCTGGTGGCAGGCGTGTGCCGAGGTACTCCAATACATCGCTCAGACCAGTGAGCAGAGTGGGTATGCTCACGTCCGTCGTAACCCCTGAAACTTCAATACCATCCCCATCTATAGATATCTTCGCCACAGTCAAATCGCGGGACATCAATAAGTACGGGTTCAATACGATATCGTTGAATACTTTGTAGAAGCGTGCAATGGCGGGCTTGAGCGCATCCAGTCTTGTGAGCGCATCAATGACTGTGTTAATGCTGATAGGCGGTTCTCGCGGTAGTTCATCCTTGATCGTGATGTGCCGCGCCGAGGGGTTGACGTAGACCAAGGCATTCCAGCACTCGTTCGCATCCTCAATAATGGCCGCTTTGAGTTCAGAAGCATGGTTGCGTAACAGACCAACCGCGCGAGTGTTCTCAAACTCCCCCAAGTGCGCTATGGCAATATCGGCCGCTTCAAGCTTTTCAACAGCCTGCAGAGTTCGTCCCACTGCCGCATCTTGTGCGCCTTCCAGCAGCGCGTATATGTCCTGAACGTGTGCCAACGTTGTTGAGAGCGTCTCATTGAAGGCTAGCTCGTTTTCAAGTAAGTCTGCCTTGCTGGAAGCGTCGTCGACATGAGCTTGTAGATTCTTCCCGACATCGGCCTGTCGAACAATCTCCTGGGCAATCGCTGTTGACCTCGCGATATCAGCTTGGAGCTGCTTAGCTTGGGCGATCCATCCATCGACATCTGGAGCAACTTCGCGGCTCAGTGATCGGATCTCGCTCTACCGCAGGGATCAGTGACCTGCCAATCTGTGAGCTCTGTGTGCAAGCGGTTCTCATCTACCTTGACATTCTCGCGAGCTTCCCCTAAGGAGTTCAGGAGCGTAGGTAGCGCCGCGGCTGGTAATTCGGCTGAAGCAATACCCTCGGCTTCTGGATATGCTCCGTGTTCAACAAACTGCAGAACAGCTGGGTCGGGCTCCTGCGCTGAAAGCGTAGACGGCATTGGGACTCAGCCAGCTTAATGTTACTGATTTGGTTGCAGAGCCAGGTTGATGTACGGGGCCGACAATATGCCCAGAGTCGCCTGAAATGCAAGCTTGTTGGCCATTTATTCTGACGTGCCGCTAGCCTCATTCACCCCTTCTGCACTTCGATGACAGCCTGGCCAAGAATAGTTACTGTGTAAGCACTATTTACGCTATACACGAGACGCTCTCTCCACGTTGTGAACACTTTGATAGACCAAGAGCCGCGTAAAGATGCCTGTCGCAAACTTATAATCACAAAGTCGCTTTGTTCCATAATCTTTTTTGTTTCTATACCCCCAAAGCAAGCATCCAGCTGAAAGTAAGGCAACTCGTACGTTACTAGACCTGTGGGTTCGTGTCCCGTTTCTCACTTCTTCCGCCAGCCTGTGTGTCACGATGGCAGGCATCGAGAAACAAAAGACACACTTCAAGACTGTACAGAAGTTCAAGACCGATTATGCTCCAGTCAAAGTCGCCCAGTATGAGTCCGAGCGGACCGGCATGAGGGTGGTGGTAGTGGACCAAAAGGGCCCAAAGGTGTATGGCTATTTTGCCCTGGCCACGGAGATCCACGACGACTCCGGATCACCTCATACATTGGAGCATCTCTGCTTCATGGGCTCGAAGAGTTTCAGATACAAAGGCGTTCTAGACAAGCTTGCCAATAGAGCCTACTCGAGCACGAACGCTTGGACTGCAACGGACCACACAGCCTACACCTTGGACAGCGCAGGTTGGGAGGGCTTCGCCCAGATCTTAGCGCCCTACCTTGAGCATGTCCTTTTGCCCACTCTGACAGATTCGGGCTGTTATACAGAGGTTCACCATATCGATGGCACTGGTCACGATGCAGGTGTTGTCTACTCCGAAATGCAGGGTGTCCAAAACGACCAGTCTGAGCTCAAGAGCCTACAAGCACGACGTTTGATGTATCCCGAAGGCAACGGCTTCAGGTACGAGACGGGCGGCATGATGGAGCAGCTCCGCGTTCTTACTGCTGATCGTATTCGAGAGTTCCATCGCGAAATGTACCAGCCGAAGAACCTCTGCTTGGTCCTCATCGGCGAAGTAGATCACCAAAACATGCTAGAGATCCTTGAGAAGTTTGAGGACGGGATCCTCGATGAAGTACCAGCGATCAGTGCGCCATTCAAACGACCATGGGTTGAGTCTGACAAGACGCCTGCGTTGAAAAAGACTATCGTCGATATTGTACACTTTCCAGAGGATGACGAATCATCAGGCGAGGTCATGGTCGGATTCCTTGGTCCAGATGTCAACGACACTTTGCTGAGTATGTTCAGCTACTCGCTAGCTTGATTATGAGGTTAGCTAATACTGAATCTAGTTTGTGCTTTGGAAATATTGCTCACTTATCTATGCGGCTCATCGGTATCCGTTCTAGAGAACACTCTTGTGGAGAAGGAAGCGCTAGCCAGCCAGGTCAGCTACTATACCGAGACACGGCCGGATGTGGCTGTCTGGCTCTCGTTGAGCAGTGTAGCAACAGAGAAGTTAGTGGATGTTGAGAAGCGATTGTTCCAGCTTCTTCGAGAGACCGCTTCGAAGAGTCTGGACATGGCGTACATGAGGGACTGTATCAACCGGTTTCGGAGGCAGATTAAGTTCTATGCGGAAAGTTCTGGTGACTTCTTTAGCGAAACCGTAATCGAAGACCATCTTTATGGCAGTCGAGATGGCTCCGATTTGAGGAAGAATGAAAGCCTAGAGGAACTTGACTATCTTGAAGTTTGGACAGATGAGCAGTGGCGCAAATTTCTTGCGAAGTGGCTCTCGGACGCTCATCATGTGTCGATCCTAGGTGTGCCTTCTAAGGCGCTGTCACAGAAGCTGAAGTCTGAAGAAAAAGCTAGAGTGAAAGCACAACAGGATCGTCTAGGCGAAGAGGGCTTGAAAGAACTCGAACGAAAACTGGAGGCGGCAAAGGCGGAGAACGACAAGGAGATACCACGCGAGATACTCGAGCAGTTCAAGATTCCTGGAACCGACTCCATACACTTCATCCCCACTACTACGGCACGATCAGGGCTTGCAAAAGAAATGGGCGACTTGCACAACGACATCCAGATGGTGATCGACAAAGATGAAATAGGTCTTCCTCTTTTCATACATTTCGAGCACATTCCTTCGAATTTCGTGACATTGAAGTTGATCATCTCGACAACCTTCGTTGCTACACAACTACAACCCTTACTATCCTTGTATTTGATGAACTTCTTAACTACACCAGTATCGCGGAACGGCAAGAAGATCGAATTTGAGCAGGTAGTCACAGAGCTAGAAAAAGACACAATCAGCTACGGGTTGGCTCCGCAAGGTAGCAATCCAGAACTGCTGCAAATCGACTTCCGGATTGAACCTGAGAAATATGAGGCCGCTATTACCTGGTTGAGAACCATGCTGTTCGACAGCGTGTTTGACGTCACTGTAAGTCTCGTTGCAGAGAATACCTAGGGTTGCACTGACGTCCCATAGCGACTCAAAGCTAGCGTTACAAAGATGCTCGCAGAGATCCCTGATGCAAAGCGAGACGGTGACAACGTAAACCAGTCCCCTCTCTGATAGAACATCTTGCTGATTTCGACAGATGGCAGCTGCTGTGAACGCTATGGTCCACTGGTCGCCCGAGTCAAGCAGCAGGGCGCGGAATATCCTTGTAAAAGCACTTTATCTCAAGCGCATCGACCGCCTCTTGCGAGACGAGCCCGAGACCGTAATCTCGCAGATGGAGTCTATACGCAAGTCTCTATGCCGATTCGAGAACTTCCGCGTCAACGTCATTGCCAACATCGAAACGCTGGCCAAACCCGTCTCCTCCTGGAAGCTCCTCACTTCGTCTCTCGATACCACCAAGCCTCTTAATCCTCTTGAATCACGCAAAGCGTAATTGAGCGATGCCGCTCGCAACCCTGGCAACCTAGCTTACATCGTGCCTATGCCCACCATCGACTCATCTTTTGCATACTTCACCGCTAAAGGCCCATCTTCCTACGACCATCCACAACTCCCAGCGCTTATGGTAGCCCTGTCCTATCTCGACGCTGTCGAAGGACCCATGTGGGTCGCTGTTCGAGGCACTGGACTGGCTTATGGCAGCGGCTTTGGGCACAACAAAGACACCGGCCTTGTCAAGTTCTCGATCTACCGCTCACCAGATGTCTTCAAGGCGTATGAGGCCGCCAAAAAACAAGTTGAGGGACACATCTCCGGCACGATGCCGTTCGATCCGCCGGCGCTGGATGGCGCTATCAGCAACATTGTACGTCGCTTTGCGGATGAGCAGCCGACCATGGGTTCCGCTGCCGCAGTGAGCTTTACGAACCAGGTCATCTACGGCATCTCGAAGGACTGGAACAACGCCATCCTGAAGCAGGTGCGGGACGTCAAAGTTGAGCAGATTAAAGAGGTTCTGCAAAGTATCGTGTTGCCGGTCCTCCAGCCGGCGTCGGCCAACCTCATTGTCACCTGCGCCACCATCATGGAAGAGGTATGTCGGACGCTGAACCTTGGAACACTATATAGCAGACAAGACTGACATCTCACAGGATCTCGTGAAGAACTTCAAGGCATCTGGCTTCAGACCCGAAGTCCGGTCCCTGTCATCTTTCCAGGACGACTACGGGTTGAAGCCAAAGGAAGGAGAAGACGATGCTGAGGACGGCGAGGAAGAAGGCGAAGAGGATGAAGGCAGCGAAGGGAGCGAAGCAAGCGATGACGAGGATGACTAGATGATGTTTACGCATAGATGCCGCACCAAAGGCTGTGTCGTCTCCGTAGCCTTTCTGACAGAACGACACACGTATCACGAACGATGAGCCTACTTGATCGTAGTAGTGACTCTTCATATTGCTGTGGCTGTTGTGGCTGAAACCTGGAGGTAGGGGCAGCGGAGGCCTTTCACCGGCTGCTCCCCGCTGTGATTGACTCGCACCACAATCAATGACCTCGGCCACAACCGCGTCCTTGGTGCAGGTCCCCGTCTGCCCTTCTGTCCGTGATGCTCAACTCTCAATGAAACCCCCTCCTACACACGGAAGTGACTGGAGGGGTCGGCTCGATGGGAAGGTTGTGGTCCATGGCACAACTTGCTTGACTCAGAACGGTTGCCAATTGACCTGATAAGCACGATATCGGATCGGAGTAGCACAACGCTCTCTCCTGATCCGTGCTTGAAAGCGGTGCAGAACGATGAAGGTGCTTTCAAGCCTGAGGCTTGTCTCACTGCAATGGCCGGAAGGGACTCTGCAGACAAAGCCGTGTTGTCACGACACTCGCATGCCCAGGCGGTAGACGGTATCTCCAGGGTAGCCGTTCCTCGGACATTCCAGCTGTCCCTCGGCTACGAGGAGGGAGAGTTTGGAGAGAGGGACAATGTTATACATGGAAACGTAGAGAGCCTCATCTATGTCACTCTGTAATTAATTACTTTGTACAGTACATCCTTATCAAATGGTTTGGCAGTCGACCAATCACGTGGCGCCGGTGTTGCAGGGCCAAGCTTCCGTTAGTGCGGGGCCTTTGCTCTCTCCGAGCTGGAGCTACAGCTGCAGCTGTAGCTGGTGTTGATCCGGACGGAAAAGCAACGGCGCTCAACCAATTCCGAGTCCCAAGTCCCAAGTCCCGAGTCCTCAGAAGTCGCTCACGCGTGTCCAGTCCTCCATCTTAGGCTTCCACACTTGATTCATCTCCCGCCGAGCGTTGCTGCTCACTATGACCGACACGCAGACGGACAAGGGCGCTGGCCAGTCCAACGGCCAGCAGGAGCAAGGCCACGACCACCATGTCACGAAAGACTCGGTCCACCAGAGGTTACGAGCAAACAGCTCGATAATGCAGCTCAAGAAGATTCTGGGTACTCAGACCTGCAGTGCAGCTCTAGCTGAGGATGCAATTGCTGATTGACCGGCCAGTCGCCAATCGAGGAGAAATTCCCATTCGTATCTTCCGTACTGCGCACGAGCTGTCCCTCCAGACGGTTGCGGTCTTCAGTTATGAGGACAGGCTTAGCATGCACCGGCAGAAGGCCGATGAGGCCTATGTCATTGGCAAACGGGGACAGTACACGCCTGTGCAGGCGTATCTTGCTGGTGATGAGATCATCAAGATTGCAAAGCAGCACGATGTCAACCTGATCCATCCAGGTTATGGTTTCCTATCGGAGAATGCTGAGTTCGCGAGGAACGTAGAAGCTGCAGGTCTTATCGTAAGCCGTTTTCAACTGACCCTTTTCTCCTGAATTCAGACAGCCAACCCGAGCTTCTTCGCGAGCTCTGTTCTATTGCGCAGCTCTGGTGAACGGCGTGGGCGGGCTACACATAGGACTTCATGGCCTAGTTCGCCGTGCGCGAGCGAAGCGGGATCCTGTGCTCGGAGCTTGTTGTTTACTGACTGCATGTAGTTCGTTGGACCTTCTCCGGAGACAATAGATGCTCTTGGTGACAAGGTATCAGCTCGAACCCTAGCGATGAAGTGCAAAGTACCTGTTGTACCCGGAACCGAAGGACCTGTCGAGAAGTTCGAGGATGTCAAGAAGTTCACAGACGAATACG
>AYQD01000011.1:0-35196 GCA_000504465.1 Cryomyces antarcticus CCFEE 534 | reverse complement strand
GGCACGCTTGTGCTACCTTAGTGACACGACGTGTGCACCCACGCCTCGCCTGTGTCAAGCGGCCGCAGAAACGGCGGCCTTGTTGCTGACCATCGTGCAGCATCTGCAGGGTTAGCGCAGATCGGGCGCAGAGACTCGCTATGCAGTGTAACGCCGGGCTGTGAAGCGTTGGAAGGATGTGTGCAGCTCGGTCGCTTGGTGCCGACACGGTTAATCATGGTAGACGAGGCTTGTACGGCAAGCGGAATCACACCACTCGTGGAAGATCCAGACCACACCAAGGATTCGAACTCGAGGATTAGTATGTGTTGGCGCTTCACCAAACGCAAGGCGTCTCGAGTGCTTCACATTCGATCATTAGAGCGATCCGTCACAGCGATTGAGGTAAGCGTGAGGTAGTTGAGTTTGGTGATACGGGGTCTACCCCTATCGACGTATGATTTTCCACCTCTTCGCAATAGGCGTAAGATTCCGATCAAGGCCTTGCGACTTTTAGAATACAGTAGGTGAGCGGAGGCACGGAGCCAGCTCTGGTATCGAAAACATCAACGCGAGAAATCAATCTTGGCCACCCCTGTAATCTGTTCTGACTCCAAGTAATCCAAACCTCCATGACCTGGTCAACGCCTGCCCATGTACGCAGCCCCGGGCTTGGTATAGTTTTGAAGGAAAAGACATGAAAGAGTCAATCTCACCACCATTTATTTTGTAGAGTGTGAAACAACTCCTGTAGAAAGCCGGAATAGCAGCAAAAGCATGAAACCACACTAGAAGCAAACCTCGTCCCACAGTCATAGTTGAAGTCCTGTATGGGTATTCAGACGATTCGAAAGCCCAGAAGAGAAACACCTTTTCTGTCAACGCCCTTGTGGAAAAGTTGAGAAACCGGGTAGAAACGCTTCAAAATCTAGTAGTGTTTGTACAAAAGAGAGGGTGACGGCATTGCCGTGAGTCCGAGATAGAGCTCCCTTAAAAGACCCGAACACTTGGTAGGAATGGTTGGAAGGGCATGTATTTGGCCAACTCCAGAGCTGGCATAAGGTGGTTGTACCAGGAGTTGGAAGGAGCTGAGATGTATGGAGTCCGGAGCACTGAGCTTGGAGTCATAGCTGATGTGGGTACGTGCGAATACGAGGTGGAGGAACTTGAGGTAGAAGAAGACGCAGAGAAGACCGATCCAGTGTCCGATCCCGTACTTCCAGAAGAGGTTGATAAACGAGAGGACTGAGCCGCAACGTGCTTGGAAGTTGTACTGGTGGATGTGCCGCTGCTGGAAGCTGAGGCATGGGTTGAACAAACTCGGGCAAAACGTGGAAACCATCCCCGGTAAACTCCGCAGGTTGGCATGGAGGTGATGGCATTGGATTTGGCACAGCCGGTAAGGTGGTAAAACGCGAGCATCCAATGATGAGCTCTCTCAGCTCCGGAATGGTTATCCGCTTAACAGGGTTGCACTCAAAGATCCGCCTGAGGATGGAATCCAGCTCATTAGAGAGAGGCAAGATGGACTTCAAGAACTTCGAGTCCCGCAAGTAAGCCCTGAAGGTAGAGTCCTCCACGGATGCTCTCTTCCATGGATTACGTCCACAGACGAGGTTGACTAGAACAACTCCTAGTGACCATACGTCATTGGGTGCTGTCTCGTAGCAAGAGAAAGCTTTTGGTGATGGCTGCTGGCACTCTAGAACGACCCAGTCAGCTCCTGCAAGCTACAATACTCAAGAATGAAAGCTAAGTATTACCTGGTGACATGTAGAATGTCGACCCACACCCAAAGTCCGAGGTGACATGTTCAGTCGTTGCAAGTCCAAAGTCGGCCAGCTTCACGGTCATTCCGTGGTCGGTAACGAGAATGTTCTCTGGCTTCAGATCCCGGTGGTAAATACCAAGTGAATGGCAGAACTCTACAGCATCAAGAATCTGAAGAAAAGCTCTCTTGGCAAGGGCATCATTTCCAATGTAGTGGCCACAGTCCGTAATGTTGGAAAACAGATCCCCTTCTGGACAGTACTCGAGAACAACGAACGTGCAATCGGGAGAATCCATAATTTTGACTAAGGAAACCACATTGGGATGATGACTAGCCAAATGGTGCAATTGGATTTCCCGTTGCTGGAAGTTCCTTTGTCTTTGGTCCAGACCTATCTTGTTGAGTGCTTTTACTGCATAAGGGATGTTCGTGTGGATGTCCAAGGCTGTGTAAACCACTCCATAGGCTCCAACTCCTAGGATACCGGTCAACTGAAGACGCCGGCCAGGATTTGTCCAAGTCGGTCTTCCGGCGCGCAAAGCCCATTGATGATGGGTGATGCTGGTGGTGTCGGCAACATTTTGAAACTGACGGACGCCAAACGGTCTCCAATGAAGGATCCGTAAAGCAATGGACTCCCTGCGGAAATCTTATGTGGCCGAGCAGCACATACGTCAGACGCAGTGTTGTTCCTAGCTTTAGGTAAGAAGACGATGAACGTCGTGCTTGTAGTTGTAAAGTGTGAGAGTTGTTGATGTGAAGTCTGAGGCTGACGAAATGGAAGTGAAGGGAATCAAGATAGTTGTAGTAATGGATAAGAAGGTCAAGCCGACAGATACATATGATGTAGGGCTTTGAGGTGGGGTGGGAGTATGTGGTATTAAGTGATACAGCTTGTCGCCGAGAAGCCGTTAACAAGGTGAAACGAGGATTTCAAGAAGTAGGAAGTGTAGGCTAAGAGAGCATGGAGAAGGAATGTGCATGTGTAGCTTAACTATGAGGCGAGCGCGCTTTTGGGCTTCACGCCGCTCGACCAAACAACACATGTCACTTCTTCCAAGAGGCCAGCCTGTCATCTCGCACTATGAGCCCCGGCGGCTGAGAGGCTGCGATCCGACGCTACTGGTCAACGTTGGCGGTTGGCGTGTGCTGGGATTGACGCTGGCTATTCTCAGCATCCCAGTCGTATATGAGACCATGAGTCTTACTGCCGGAACAAGCCCGCGCGCATTTCTGCAAAGGAGCGAATGAAACCTTCCCAAGGAATCGGTCGATTGTAAAGGTGGCGCTGGCCGTTTCTGCGGCCACACGTATCACCCTGCCCGCCATGGTGTCCTATTGAAAAAAGTCGACCTTCCAGAAGGCCTTGTCCTGTTGTGTACAACTTAACTCGTCCCAAGCAGTAGCATGCGTGTTCGCTTCGACGAGACCTACCACAAAGAACATGGTGCTTCACGGAACGCGTGAAAGCCCTGGAACCGGTCTAAGCATCGATCCGGCGCGACATGTTCTAATGGCTCAGCAGACGTCGTCGCACGCAACGCTGCACGAATGCGGCGTAGTGCAACAAAGGACTGAATAATCTCTCGTTGGGCCAAGTGGATGCCGCCGTAGTTGTCCTCCCAGTGCGGTAACGGCAGAGTCCAAGAGTTGGTAGTACGTCTTCCTGCTCGGCAGTGACGGGGACTTCGCGATAATTGGCCACCAATCAAAATCGACCCCCAGATCCGTATTAGCCCAGCCTCTATTTTGCCCAGCTTACGAGGAACCTTAGCAAGCGCCGGCTGCACACGAGTTATGGAACCCATGGAAGTCAAGGGAAGATGGTCCTCTGAGAAGTCCAACTTTCGTGACGCCCAGGAGCTATTGAAACACGCTGGTGCTGGTGCTGGTGCTGGTGCTGGTGCCGGTGCTTGCGCGTGCCCCTGGATTCGGCCGGAACCACCACACGATGAGCAGTGGCGGCCAATATTCACGACTATTGGGAATCCATGTCTGTTTCATCGTTGTTAAGCAACTGAACTGAAGATCCTACCGCGTAGGACGTACGATGGCTTTTGGTACAAGGGGCTTCGTGTTGAGTGGTAGTTAGTGAGCAGGCGAAGCTTAGCGACGGCAACCCGGGCGTGCTTGGAAGCGCGAGTTAAGTACGTCGTACTGTGCACAACGAATCGATGTGCGTTGAAGGAATTCTGTGTATCCGACCTTGGCCGTTGCCGCAATCCCATTTCGACGTACAACACTACTGTAAACTTCTGGGGAGGCCGGAAGTAGTTGCAGAAACAAAGCTGACATGATCTACGGATGTTTCATAGCTCTCGATGGTGATTGGTTGCTTCTCTGCGCAGCCTCGTTCCCCGGGAAGCAGGCTTACAAGGCACGCCCTGATCTGATCTGCGCGTGTATAGCCAGTTGCTGCTCTAGTGAGACTTTCGGTTGGAACCACATCGGAATCTCGCCCGCTGGTGAACATCTGGCGTTTGGTAAATTGATGCTTGAGTAACAGCTAGACTGCTCTTCGCGTCTGGAGCAGTCTTCGAGTCCACTGGTCATTTACGCAAATAACACCCCATTCCAGAATCGTCAGCTGCGTCGAGTTCGTGTGGCTGCGAAGTATGCTGGTCACAAGGCTGCGACGCACTCAGGCTTGGTGAAGACGCGGCAGAACCCACCGCGCAACGGTTGAGATACGTGACAAGTGGCTGGCATGCTGCAAGCACTTGTCATCATAAGGTACGTCGATCGGGAAGGATTGCTTTTGACGCAGGCGAAGAAACAGCGGGTCCAGGCCTGCGCCTCCCCGATGAAGGTGATTCTATGCATAAGGCCACGCGCACGGCAAAGCTTCTATGAGACTGTCTCGGGCTCTGCTTTGTCGGCCATTGTGGTGGGGCGCGACGCACGGCCGCGACACTGTGGTGATCAAAAGAAGGTTGTCTACTGTAAGCGCTAGGCTAGGCAGGCAACCTTTGCCATGCGTCGAAAATACTACTTTCGCGGTCTGCATTAGTGCTCCCCTGCTACCGGTGCCCGGTCCAGGGGGTGTGCATGTGTGTATGTCGTTGAGTGGCGGGTGAGAACAAGCCGATATCTGATGCTGAGGTCGTGTCATCTTAAAGTGGAAGCTAGATTGTGGCAACGTCGTGAAACCATGGTCCCGATGAGTGGAGCCAGTACTCGTGGCCGGCGCTCATGCGGCAGGGATGAAAAAGGGGATGTTGAATGATGTGTGCACAGTGATGGCTGAGTTCACCGCAAGTTACGTGTGTCGTTTGAACTTACTATTTTGCAGCTTGGCCTATGGTAGTGTGCAGCAGACGTACTCACAGGCGGCAGAGAGGCCCACAGCAGCACGCGGTCGCAGTGTTTCCGCGCACCGCAATCCCCCAGAGGATGAGAGCTCTGCCAGATATACCCTCTGCTTTGTCGCTATTTCCAAGCATGGGCGCAGATCAGGCTGTAAATCTAAAAAGACAACATCGCTTAGCAGGTGAGGATCGTTCATATAGAGAACGTCCAGACTGCTGTTGTATCTACAACTGTATTCATTTGGCTTGTAGTGAGCAGCAATAATTTTGTGGGGACCGCGTGAGCAGGTCTGTCATCATGCATGGCTATCATGCCCTCGACCATTCTGGTCTCACCGCCCAGGACTGAGCCAAAGCAAACGGATTCTGGGAGGTGACGATCCATTAGTCGATTGTCGATTTTTCGATCGTTGATTTTTCGATCCTGTTTATTCAGGTATCAGTACCTGACTCCTGCGTCTCCTTTCGTCTGCATACCAGGATCGCGTTTGAACAAGGACAAAACTGGTCGATCTGCGGAAGCTGCCTTGCAGCACAGAAGGCCAACAGACCCCTCACGCTACTCAAGCATGGCAGTGCAAGCAAACGTAGATCGGAGTATCCTTAGTCGTTCGTATTGTTTCCTCGACGGACGCCACTCGGAATAGTACATCTCAGTACGCCTCTCGATAGGTCTGCTGTGGTGTGACCTGTTGGACTTCGAGGTACGTGGACCACTACCCGAGCATATTCCGAATGGTTTGACAGGAGGCAACATGGGCTTTTCGATACGTCAATCGGAGGGGTTGTCGGGCGTACACCGGTGGCGGCTGTGAAAGGTCGTTGTGTGTGTGTGTAACTGCAGTAGTATTGTGGCAGTACATCCTGCGAGAACACAGACGCTCGCTTTCTCGAATCTTCGACAAACGGTATATGTGACTGAGAAGGCCAGCAGTATCGTTGTAGCAGAGTGCCTGACAACGTAAATCTTCTTATGATTCATGTTCGATATCAGGTTGTGACATAGCCAAGGATCCAGTGATTGAACAGTTTGGTCTACTGGCCATGGCAGGATAACATCGAGAAAGCAACATGGCAATCACTATTGGGAAAAGACTACGAGCAGATATTGCAGATAAGGACGCATCTCATTGGTCGACCTATCACCAGTCATAGCAATGGTCTAGACGCCGTTCTGCTGTATACGAAACTCAAGCTCAATTCGTTCCTGACGAGCGTCTGAAGTAGCCCTAGGACAGAACCCTTGTGAATTACTATGAATCCAGAGCTGAAGACGATTTCTTTCCTGCTCCAGTGCTTTGACAAATATCGAGCATGAAAGAAACAGAGAGAGAAACAGAGGAACAAACAGAGAAACAAAAACAGAAACAAACAGAGAAACGCATAGAGCAACAGATAGAGCAACTCGGCCAAGAACGGGCTTGGAAGACGACCGAAGTCACGGCTTCTGCTGAGAACAACCGACTTGCTGGAGACGAACAGACTGCCTACATCACGACAACGAGAGGTCACGGCGTTGGCACGTCGTAGGAGTGCCCGTATATTCGTGGCTGCTTAACGGGGACGACTTGACGTCGGTGAAACAGGCCGAAATTGCCGAGGAGGTTCAGCAGCAGTTGTTGCAGAGACGGTTCCGCTGACGTCGTCCAGGTCCTCGTACAAAGAAAATGTCTTCTCTAGAAGCGCATCGCTCTATCTTTCGTCGTCTCACTTCGAGCAAGTTGGAGGGGGCAGTGACGGCGAACTCCAAGTAAAGATGGCTCGAAACACGGGGTTCCATCCCAACCACGAACCGCTACGCCAACACTCCTCTCTCAAGCTCCGACACGAGAAAGTCTCTGGTTCCTTCTCCTTCTTGAACCCCACTCGTGCCCATTTCCGTCACGTGGACAAGAAACCTGATGTCGAAGAATCGAAAGAGAGCGGACTGGATCAGACACCAGAAGAAAGCCCAGACGGGAGAGAGCAGGCAGCAGACGACTTCGAATACAAATGGACACCTCGAAACAATCGTAAGGGACGGCATGCAATAGCCGTCACTCCGGCGAAGAACGAGGCCTCCGCCAAGTACGAGACACCACTGTCGTCAACATCACCTGGAGCGATAGTCAGAGGGATATGGCGCATGTGTGTGTATTACCCCATCTGGGATGTCTCGTACGACGTCGCCGCAGTCTTCACGTTAGGCAGTGTGGTCTGGGTCATCAACGCATTCTTCGTCTGGCTACCGCTGCAAAAGCCCAGCACCGCCTTCGCAAACGAGTCTCTGTACGGTGGAGGCATCACCGCGTTCATCGGCGCGACAGTTTTCGAATTCGGTAGCCTCCTCCTCATGGCAGAAGCCGTCAACGAGAACCGCACCGGCTGCTTCGGGTGGGTTGTGGAGCAGGCGTGGGAGGAGCATCAGCACCACCATCACGAGAAAGGGCCTTACACACGACTGCGACCGGACCCGGCAGGTTGCCTGCACCACCACATGAACCGCAAGAATTTCGTTGGCGGCAGCGCCACCACCGCGTTATCGCAGAACAGCAACCCTGCCCTCTCCTCGTCCAAGGACAGTAGCAAGTGCTGGGTCTGGTTCCCCTCGTACTCAGAGCTCCGCACACACTACCTCCACGAGCTTGGCTTCCTCGCCTGCCTCGCCCAGCTCATCGGCGCCTCGATCTTCTGGATCGCCGGTCTCACCGCTCTCCCCGGCATTAACGACCGCCTCTCCCCCGGCGCGCTGGACGGCATCTACTGGACGCCGCAGGTCGTCGGCGGGTGCGGCTTCATCGTCTCTGGGATGCTGTTCATGCTCGAGACGCAGGAGAAGTGGTGGAAACCCGCACTCGGAACGCTAGGCTGGCATATCGGCTTCTGGAACTGGATCGGCGGCATTGGCTTCACGCTCAGTCCGGCTTTTGGATACGATACGAGTGAGTGGGCACTGTATCAGGCGTGCTTGAGTACGTTCTGGGGCAGCTGGGCGTTCTTGATTGGGAGTGTGTTGCAGTGGTATGAGAGCTTAGATAAGCATCCTGTAGATGTTGAGCCATCGTTGGCCGAGCCGTAACAAATGATAGTATTATATAACATGTACGACTTCATCTTGCGTCCGACATATGTACGCACACCATACTTGTCTCAACTCACCGACCCCTCTGCCTCATAGAACGCCAAGCACAAGCTCTTTCTTATGCAGTCTAAGACAAGTGACAAGGCTGTCAATTTCGTTACCACCCGAATTTCTCGATCTTAACATCTGTTCCTGCCTCTCTTGACCATGTCAGCACATATGTTCCTCACGGCCCTGTTCATCCCATCCGGGCCAGAGCACACCACGCCAGCTCTGCGCCCATCGCTACTCTCCCCGATCAATTCCTCAACCAGAGCACCGACGTCTGGACGTCCAGCCTCAGACGTAGGGTCAGGGATAATGATATGTAGACCTTTTTGCCGAAGCTCGTCCAGCCTTTCGTCACCGATCCACCGAGTGTGCTCCCTCTGATGCACTACCCATATCAAACATATCTTCTTCCTTGTCCGGTCCACGTCCGCTTGGCCTTCTGGATCTGGTGGTTGGTTCAGCAAAGACCAGACTATAGGAAAGCCAACAGCGATGCCCGAACCCCCTGCGATGACAACGACGAGTCCGCAATCTTGGAGCATGTCCATTGCATGCTGAGAGCCGTAGGGTCCGTCGAGTCTTATCGTCGTTGAGCCGTGCCTCTGGGCGTGGGTGAGGAGATCACGCGAGAAGCCATCATGAGCACGAATGACGAGGCTAAGCCAGGCATGCGAGTCCGAAGAAGGCGGCGCAGCGGAGGCGATGGTGAAGGGGTGTGCTTGGACAGCGTGTCTGCGTGAGAGGGAGGGGACAGTCAGGAAGACGTGCTCGGTAGCCTTCCAACCATACCCTATATCGAGGCCGAAGAGCTTTTGCCAAAGGGTGCGCTTCCCGAGTAGCTGCCAGTTGGCTGATACCAGCACCGTCTCGCCATCTTCGGCGATTGATAATGACGCTCGCATCGTCTTGGTCTTCATTCCCAGCCGGAGAACGAGTCTGTCAAGTAAGAAAATGCCTAGGGCAACGCAACATAGGGACGGCTGCCGCTGTGATGGAACCACACTAGAACCAAGGCTGCTGTCTGTAGGACCACGTGCAGTACTAAGAAGAGCTCGTACCAGCGCTGGCGGAAGCTGCCTAGTGAGGTGAAGTAAAGGAGCTCGTAGGCTACGAAAGCGCCGAGACCGAGGACGATGATCTTGGTGAGCAGAAATCTCGCCAATGTGAAACCGACAGGCCGCAGGATGGTGTACCAGACACCTGTCATCCCAACAGAGTGCAGAAGGGCCAGTAAACACAGGAGTTCACCCAGTCTGCGGTGGACGATGTTCAGGGCTTCGTATGAGTAGCCTGTCAAAAGCTTAATAGGCTGGTTCTTGGCGGCCAGAAGGTAAAATATGGCAGATTGGCCACGAAGAGAAGAGCCGTGCGGTCGGCGAAGACGAAGAGCATTGGGATGGCAAGAGGAACACGGTAGAATGTGTAGAATATGTTGAGGTCGATGAAGGCTGAAAGAGCTAGGGTGGCTCCAATGGAAGGTAGAGTCTTGTGCAAATATGGTATCGGTGGCGGCTGGTACATCAGCCAAGATCGAACGTGGTATGTGAAGCTGAGGGCACCCTTCCCAGACTTTGGTTCTCGAGTCGTGGACAGCAGCGGCGTCTGCTCGTATTCGAAATAGTCCTTGTTTGCAACACGAGGCGGAGTCGATGCGCCTTCGAGTGTACTGTTCGACGACGAGGTGGTGCTCCCGGTGTCTGCCTCCCGCGCTTCATTCCCATCCTTCAATGCTCTTGCGTTACATGGTTGCCTTCCTTGCTGCGCACTCGTTGCTCTTCTTACTCTCCGCCTCCTTCGAGCGCGTGTGACCTTCCCTACCCAATGCAGCACCGTGAAACCGATTAAAATTCCTATGAGAACAACATTGTATGATAGAATGAATCTCCTCGATCAGATGATATGGCCGGTTAATCTCCCCGCTCTGGGATCTTTCTGCTGTTCGCCATCGGAGCTTATCAACACGGTATCATCGACGTCATCAAAGCTGGAAGCTGACACAAGGGACATGGAGTGTTTGAGGACCGCCCGCAGATGATGGCGGTAGAGGCCGTCCATCTGGACGAGGTGTGGGGATTGCCAAGTCTGGCTACTCTCTTAGGAGCTGGAAGATCGCAGTATAGGAAATCGATATAACAACAGTACAACGAAGCACTACAGCAATCATTTGACAGACAGCTCGATTAGTCGTCTTCGTGAATCATTGATGATAGTTGTCACAACTGGAAATGGTGAGAACAAAGCAGTTCTAGGATCTGGCGCCTGAGATCCTCGACTGTGAGAGACAAAGCCCGTTGTTCGGGCTAGTAGGTGAGAGACATGAACAGGAGGAGGGCGAAGATGGGATGGTGCCGCACTGGACCCTGGTCGCCCACGCACGCGGGAGACGGAGGACGGAAGACGGAGGACGGGAAGAGCCGACGTCAGATGCTGAAGACGATCGTGAACACCTCCTCGATGGCCTACCAGCTTGTTTACTTGATTGTGCGAGTCCTGACCTCTTCAGGAACACCTGTACACAACCTTGTGGCATGTCCGAAGCCTCTCTCTACTACCCTGTGCAGTAGAGCATAGCCCGAGTTTTAGAATGGCACAGATACATCGTGAGGCTCTGGACCGCATAGTCCAAGAGCTCAAGTCGAAGTGAGTCTCCCCGTAGGATCTGTACCGTGGAAGCTCACAACCATTAGACACCCGGACGTACGGTACAAGGCAGCGAATGAGCTCCTTGCAGTTGTCGAAGCTGCTTTCAGAGGTTCGTTTTTCCTCATGCCCCATTCATCTTCATGTTTCGAACTCTGACACTACATCCAGAGTTGGGACCGGAACCGTTCGGAGTCTACTACAACGATGTCAACCAACGCATCTCAACCCTTGTCAGCAGCGGCAATACTAGCCACGAACGAATCGGGGGCATACTCGCCTTAGACAAGCTCATCGAATTCAAAGGCCATGGCGAAGATGCGACCCGACAGACGACGCGCTTCGCTCTGATGCTACAAAATGTTCTGAATGGAAACGACAAAGACGCGATGATCGCCGCTGCTCAAGCGCTGGGCAAGCTCGCGAAACCTGGAGGCGCACTCACTACAGAGATAGTGGAATCACAGTCACAACTTGCTCTTGAATGGTTGCACTCGGAACGGATTGAGAACAGACGTTTTGCAGCTGTCCTGATGCTACGCGAATTTGCTCGGAACTCACCCACTCAAGTCTTTCCTAAGATCGAGGAGATCTTTGAGATCATCTGGGTGGCTCTGCGGGACCCCCAAGTGCTGATACGTGAAACAGCAGCCGAAGCGGTCAGCTTGTGTTTTGAGACCATCGTTGATCGAAACCCAATCAAACGCGGACGCGAATTTGCACGCATGTATGAGGAGGTCTCGAGAGGTTTCCAGCTTCCCACGATCGAAGGACTCCATGGATCTCTGCTCGTGTTAAAGGCACTTCTGGAGAAAGGCAGCATGTTCATGCACGACCACAAGTACAAGGATGCATGCGAAAAGGTGCTGTCCCTTAAGGATCATCGAGAGCCCCTCATCCGGAAGGAGGTCATAGAGCTCATTCCGATCCTGGCAAAGTACGCGCCACTGAAATTTGGCGTCAGCTATCTGCACAAGTCTATGATTCATCTTCAAGGCCTCCTCAAACGCGACAAAGATCGGAATCCCGCTTTCATCGCTATTGGTGAAATTGCAAGTGCAGTTGGTAGTCAGATTGCTCCATATCTGGACGGCATCCTGGTTTATATTCGCGAAGCTTTAAGCGTCAAAATGTGAGGCACTTGATGAGCAGGTCATGCCGAACAAGTACTGACTGATGTTACAGACGCAACCGAAACTACGATGAAGCTCCCATCTTCATATGTATCAGTATGCTTTCTGTTGCTGTAGGTCAGACGTTGAGCAAGTACATGGAGGCTCTTCTCGACCCGATTTTCGCTTGCGGACTCACTGCTCCTTTGACTCAAGCCCTGGTTGATATGGCTCATTACGTTCCCCCAGTGAAAGTGCAAATCCAGGAGAAGCTACTGGATCTACTCAGTCAAGTTCTCTGTGGACGTCCTTTCATGCTTCTAGGTAGTCCAGCTAACGGAAAATCACTCCCCCCGATCTTTCAACGAGACCATAAAGACCCTCAACACGTGGAACACAGGGAGAGCGAAGTCGCCTTGGCCTTGGAGACTCTCGGAAATTTTGACTTTTCCGGATACATACTCAACGAGTTCGTACGCGACGTGGCCATTCGATACGTGGAAAACGACAATCCAACAATCAGAAGACATGCAGCACTCACATGCTGTCAACTATTCATCAACGATCCAATTGTCTATCAGACGAGTGGTCATGCCATTCAAGTCGTCAGTGATGTCATTGAGAAGCTTCTTACTGTTGCAGTCGCCGATGTTGACGCTAGCATCCGTCTCGACGTCTTACACGCACTTGACATGCGGTTCGATCGACATCTTGGCAAAGCAGAGAATGTGCGAACGCTATTTCTCGCGCTGAATGACGAAGTGTTCGTCGTAAGAGAGGCCGCAATGTCTATCATTGGCCGATTGACTTCCGTGAACCCAGCATATGTATTTCCGTCTCTCCGCAAAGTTCTCATACAGCTTTTGACAGAGATTGAATACTCGAACAACCCACGGAACAAAGAAGAGAGCGCAAGGCTGATCAGCGATCTCGTCCACGCTTCGTCTAAACTGATCAAACCGTACGTAGATCCTATGGTCACGGTGCTCCTACCCAAGGCTCGTGATGCGAATCCAGAAGTGGCAGCCACAACGCTACGAGCTATCGGAGACCTTGCCACAGTGGGCGGAGAAGACATGGCGCAATACATTCCACAGCTGATGGACATCATCATTGAGAACCTCCAGGACCTTGGCTCAACCTCGAGGCGCAGCGCGGCTCTGCGAACCCTGGGACAGTTGGCAAGCAATTCTGGCTACGTTATTGATCCGTATACCGAACACCCGGAGCTACTCAATATTCTGGTGAAGATTGTCAAACAAGAACAAGCCGGTCCTCTGCGTCGTGAGACTGTTAGATTACTGGGCATTCTCGGAGCCCTTGATCCATACAAACACCAAGTAAGTAGGGTTCCAGCTCAGGGGCCGTGGAGATGGAACTAGAGGTCTGACATCGTAACAGCAAGTAATGGAGCAGTCTCCTGAAAGCCACTTAGTTGTGGAAGCTCAGCAGTTCACAGACGTATCTCTGATCATGAATGGCTTGACACCATCTAACGACGAGTATTACCCTACGATCGTTATTAGCACTCTCATGGGCGTGCTAAAAGAGTCCACACTCTCTCAACATCATTCAGCGGTCATCGACGCAGTAATGAATATCTATCAGACCATGGGGCTGAAGTGCGTGGGCTTTCTGAACCAAGTAATTCCGGGCTTCCTGCAAGTGATTCGACGTGCCCCACCTGGGCGTCTCGAAGGTTATTTTAATCAACTGAGTCAGCTCGTACGAATAGTGCGTCAACACATACGGCCCTACTTGCCCGCAATCTTGGAGACTGTGCAAGATTATTGGAGTGCGACTGCTCAGCTCCAGGCCACCATACTGTCATTGATCGAGGCCATTGCGAGGTCACTGGAGGGAGAATTCAAGGTCTACCTTGCCAATGTACTTCCACTTATGCTGGGGGTTCTTGATCAAGACATTTCTGCCAAACGCCAGCCTTCGGAGAGAGTACTGCATGCATTCCTCATATTTGGATCGAGCGCCGAGGAGTACATGCATCTCATTATTCCAGTCATTGTCCGTATGTTTGAGAAGCCGGGTCAGCCGCATGCTATACGTAAGCAAGCTATCGAGACGCTAGGCAGGCTTTCACGACAGGTCAACATATCCGAGTTCGCAGCGAAGATCATACACCCCTTAGCCAAGGTACTGGACGGAAACGACACGGCATTGAAGCAAACAACTCTCGAAACCTTGTCTGCACTCATCTTTCAACTAGGGTCAGACTACAAGCACTTCGTGCCAACTATCAACAAGGTGAGACTGTTGTCGTTCTGAAGTCCAAGTCTACAAAGCTAACGCTCTCAAGGTACTTGTAGCGAATAAGGTGCCTCACACGAACTACTCACTCATCGTCTCGAAACTCCAAAAAGGCGAGTCTCTGCCACAAGACCTAAGCCAGATTCACGGTACGGCAATGACGATGATGATCTGTTCATGACCGAGATATCCACGAGAAAGCTGGCTGTCAACCAACAACACTTGAAGAACGCCTGGGAAGCGTCTCAGAAATCAACTAAAGAAGACTGGGACGAATGGATCCGACGTTTCAGTCTCGAGCTGCTCCGAGAGTCTCCTCAACAGGCATTGCGAGCATGTACGCCATTGGCTGGGGCTTACCCTTCGATAGCAACGACCCTCTTTAACTCCGCTTTTGTGTCATGTTGGACCGAACTCTATGACCAATACCAGGAAGGACTGATCCACTCAATGGAGACTGCCCTGACCTCCCCACACGTACCACCATACATTCTACAGGTACTCCTTAATCTTGCCGAGTTCATGGAACACGATGACAAATCGCTGCCCATTGATGTCCGGTCGCTGGGCATGTACGCTGGAAAATGCCATGCATTCGCGAAAGCATTGCACTACAAGGAGCTCGAGTTCAACTCGGAGCAGAACTCAAGCGCTGTAGAGGCGCTTATCAGCATCAACAATCAATTACAGCAGACCGATGCTGCTTTTGGCATACTGCGCAAAGCACAAGGATACCAAGACGTGGACCTGAAAGAGACATGGTTTGAGAAGCTCCAGCGCTGGGAAGAGGCCTTGACTGCGTACCAACGGCGTGATCGAGATGGTGATATGTCATTCGACGTCACCATGGGGAAGATGCGTTGTTTGCACGCGCTCGGCGAGTGGGACGTCTTATCAACCCTAGCGCAAGACAAGTGGATGCAGACCACTCCAGAGAACAGGAGGTTGATTGCTCCGCTGGCTGCAGCAGCGGCCTGGGGACTTGGTCAATGGGAACTCATGGACAACTATCTCTCGGTCATGAGACCCCAATCCCCTGATCGCTCGTTCTTCGGAGCCATTCTTTCGCTACATCGCAACCAATTTGACGATGCTCAGTTGCACATTGAGCGAGCTCGAGACGGCCTAGACACAGAACTGAGTGCTCTGCTAGGAGAATCGTACACTCGAGCGTACGGTGTCATAGTACGCGTACAGATGCTTGCCGAGCTCGAAGAAATAATTACCTATAAGCAGAATCAAAGCAATCCAGACAAGCAAGAGAGCATGAGGCGTACATGGACCAAGCGACTGCTTGGAAACCAACGTAATGTGGAAGTATGGCAGAGGATGCTGAAAGTCCGCGCTCTTGTAATTTCGCCCAGAGAGAACATGGACATGTGGATCAAGTTCGCAAACCTCTGTCGCAAGGCCCAGCGCAACGGATTGGCCGAGAAGTCCTTATATTCGCTTTTGGGAGCGAACGAAAACCTCTACGGCGCTCTGAATCCTGAATCTAAAACGCCTAGTCAGGTCCGATACGCAGTATTCAAGTTCTTATGGTCTATGGGACATCAAGAAGGGGCACTGACGAACCTTAAGGCATTTACACTGAGACTGTCAGAGGAGTATCAATTCAAGAGCAGTGGAAGCTCAGCAATTACCGTCAACGGCGTCAATGGGATCAACGGGGTGAATGGCACGCACTCAACTATGGTAGTTGCAGGTCCGCCGGTGTTGTCCAAAGAGCTGGAAGAATGTAGGCGACTCCTCGCCAGATGCTATCTGAAACAGGGTGAATGGCAGACTGCCTTGCATATAGGAGACTGGCAGCACGAGCACGTACACGATATTCTAGCCGCTTACTCTGCTGCCACTCGGTACAACAAGGATTGGTACAAGGCCTGGCACGCATGGGCCCTCGCCAACTTTGAAGTCGTTACGTCAATCACATCGCAAGCAGATCGCGAGACGGCAGACATCCCTTCTAGTATTGTTGTCGATCACGTTGTGCCTGCAGTCCAAGGCTTCTTCAGATCGATTGCACTGTCTTCGTCAAGCTCTCTTCAAGATACTCTTCGACTCCTCACCTTGTGGTTCGCGCATGGCGGCCATCATGAGGTCAACGCCGTTGTCACGGAAGGGTTTGGCAAAGTCAGCGTGGACACATGGCTGGAGGTTATACCCCAGCTCATTGCTCGTATCAATCAGCCAAACCAGAGGGTCAGACAGTCTATACACAACCTCTTAGTTGATGTCGGACGAGCTCATCCGCAAGCATTGGTCTACCCGTTGACTGTTTCGATGAAGTCTGATATAATTCGACGGTCACTCTCAGCAGCCCAGATAATGGATGCCATGCGACAGCATAATCCTAGACTTGTCGCTGATGCTGACCTTGTAAGTTCCGAGCTTATCCGAATTGCTGTATTGTGGCACGAGCAGTGGCATGAAGCCCTGGAGGAAGCCTCAAGGTTGTACTTTGGCGACCACAACGTCGAAGGCATGTTCGCCGTCCTGGCTCCACTGCATGCCATGCTCGACAAAGGTCCCGAGACTCTTAGGGAGATATCGTTCATTCAGTCATTCGGCCGGGACCTGCAGGAGGCTCGTGACTGGTGCACCACGTTCCGCAAATCCAATGAGATCGGCGACCTCAATCAAGCCTGGGACCTCTACTATCAAGTCTTCCGGAAGATTGCCAGACAACTGCCTCAGCTCATGAGTTTGGAGCTTCAATACGTATCTCCCAAACTCAAGACTGCTCACGATCTCGACCTTGCAGTACCCGGAACCTATCAGAGCGGAAAGTCAGTCGTGCGCATTGCATCTTTCGATCCTATCGCGACTGTCATTCAATCGAAGCAACGGCCCAGAAAATTGACCATGAAGGGAAGCGATGGCGGTACTTACACGTTCGCACTCAAAGGCCACGAGGACATCAGACAAGACGAACGAGTGATGCAGCTCTTTGGACTGGTCAACACTCTTCTGATACATGATCCTGAATGTTTGAAACGCCACTTGAGCATCCAATGCTACTCCGCTATCCCTTTGTCAACACAATCCGGCCTGCTTGGCTGGGTGCCCAACAGCGACACTCTGCACATGCTCATCCGCGAGTACCGCGATAGTCGAAAGATTCTGCTCAACATTGAACATCGTATCATGCTGCAGATGGCCCCTGACTACGACAATCTCACTCTTATGCAAAAGGTTGAGGTCTTCGGCTACGCTCTCGACAACACCACTGGACAGGATCTCTATCGTGTCCTGTGGCTGAAGAGCAAGAGTTCAGAGGCTTGGCTTGACCGTCGCACCAACTATACCAGGTCTTTGGGTGTCATGTCAATGGTGGGATACATATTGGGCCTGGGCGATCGTCATCCTTCGAACCTGATGCTTGACCGTGCCACAGGCAATGTCATTCACATCGACTTTGGCGATTGCTTCGAGGTTGCTATGCATCGAGAAAAGTACCCCGAGCGGGTGCCTTTCCGCTTGACAAGAATGTTGACGTTTGGTATGGAGATTAGCAACATTGAGGGAAGCTTCCGGACAACATGCGAGCATGTGATGAGGTTATTACGAGATAACAAGGAGAGTTTGATGGCTGTTCTCGAAGCTGTGAGTCCTTCCTCTGTGTTTTTGTCATTCTCCCGACATGCTAACAGTCTTTACCTGTAGTTCATTCACGATCCCCTCCTCACCTGGCGTCTCGGCAACCAAGGGACTCCACCAGAGCCCTCCTTCCCGTCCGAACGCCGAGCCTCCATTATCGGACCCGAAGCCATGAATACTGCGGGTCAAAGCTACCAATCCTTGAGCGACCGGCGGTCACGCAATCGATCCATGGCCCAGCCTAACACACCCGGTGCACCCCTACCCAACAGCCAAGGCAGCGACCCAGACAACCGTGAAGTTCAGAATGCGAGGGCACTGCAAGTTCTGAGCCGAGTCGAGGAGAAGCTGACGGGAAGAGACTTCAAGCCTGATGCAGAACTGAGCGTAGATGATCAGGTTGAGAAACTGTTGACGGAGGCGACGAGTTTGGAGAATCTGTGTCAGCACTATATCGGATGGTGTAGTTTCTGGTGAGGTATCCTTCTGATGTTTCATGGCTTGCATATGCGTGTTGGTCTGGCTTCACACACGACTTCTTCATGGCGTTCCGGTGCTGCTAGAGACCAGGGCGGGAACGGTGTTTGCATAGCGCTGGCACGAATGGGGGATCAGGCGTTGGAATGGCCCGCTGGATGGCTGCATCCATTCGAGGTCAGGAATCGTACAGACTGTAATTCAAATGAACGAAGATACCACTTGCAATCAAAGATGGTCCTCAGAAGTCAGGCATGAGTGGTGGATGTTCATGATTCCACACTCTCAGGGTTAGCTCTAGCCCGGAGTGGACTTACAGTCGTTTGCGAAATATCCGTTACTATTACGGAGAGCACTCCACACGACCGGAAAAGTACCTGGAAATGACCACTCCCTATAACACCGGAATCTCACCACTCTTGACATTATGTCGAAGCTAGAGTGCTAGGGATAGGTACGGCAACTACCTCTTTATAAGTTTTACGAAGTAGATCATACTATCGGGGACGCGCAAGGTCTGTTAGTAAAATTCGGTGTGCTTGCGTAATTTTTATACTGCCTTAGTATACTTTATACTAGATAACTAAAATTGAACATAGCCGTACTATGTTCAAATTGAATTTGAAGTTACTCTTTAGATTATCCTCGTTTACAAATCTACCTTTAGATTGGTGATTTTGATATGTTGTCGTTATCGGCGTCACTTTCTAGTAATTAGTGGGCACGGGAAAAAGTGAGGAAGATGATGTCCTACAATAGTAACGGATAATTCGCAAACGACTGTATGCAATAAAGGTAAGGTAAATGACCAAGGCAGCGTCAGCAGGAACAACATCTCCGGGATCTTCTGACTTCGAAGTTTGACTGAGTACCTTGCTACCTCTTGTAACACTTGCAACATTATGTGAGCGTCCGTATATAAATCCGTGGCTTCCGCGCCGCCTGCCGAGCTCGATCCCACTGAGATGCCTCCTCCCTCCAACACCGGCCATGTCATAGATTGCAATGAAGACCCGACGTCACTACACTCGGGCTCGACCGCGTCGCTAGGGGGCCAGAGCCTGAACCGGGCCGTAGGCGGCAGAGTGAGAGGAGCAAGGAGACATCGGAGATGGCTGGCCAACTGAGCACACGACTCAGCTTGAGAGAATGAGTACGGCATTTCACGTGGACATGATTCACTATGACTATGGCGACGGGAGGGACTGCAAATGTGCTGTACAGGGATGTGTATATGAATCTTCTTGTCCTTCTCTATTGTCTCTATCAAGTCTTGATTATGTCTTTTAGCAGGAAAACAGTGACCGTGTGTCGAGCTTCCCACTCCCCATAAGCCGAACAATCTTCGGATGTATATTCATGTCGTGTACAGTCCCCCTAAACCTCCGCTTCCCCGGCCTCTACACTATAGGGTGTCTCTTCTTCATCCTGAACATCGTCCCCTTCATCTTCAACGTCCTCATGATCTCCACCCGCTTCTACCTCTACCCTTCCACCTTCAAAGTCTCCATCCTACATCCTACGGAAAGGCTCTTCGTCCCGGCAGCAGTCATCAGCTACGGCACAATACTGCTCAACATCACGCAATATGGGTTGGAAGTTGGGAAGACGAAGTATTGGCTGCACGAGACGAGGTATATTATGTATTGGATCTACTGCGCGCTGGCTGTTCTGTCGTCTTGTGGGATATGTCTCGTTCTGTGAGTTCGACTCTTTGATCCCATCTTCAGTACACGAAAACAACGCACTCGCCTGTCTGACCCTGTGACACTGAAGCTTATCAGGTGGCCTACTCAAACATTCACTATCTCCCAAATGACGCCTGTCTGGATCTTCCCCGCGTACCCCTTCCTAATCGTTGGTCCTCATGCCGGTCAAATAGCCTCCGCGATCTCCGGAACACGCGCCCTTGACATGATCATTGGGGGCGTCGTGATTTAAGGCATCGGCTTCGCGGTTTCGCTCATGATCTACTCCGCCTTCTTGTACCGACTCATGACGCAAAAGCTCCCTAAAAAGAGTATACGCCCCGGCATGTTCATCAGTGTCGGGCCAAGCGGATCCACCGTCTCCGGAATTATCACCATGGGCCGAAACCTGCCGCGGGTCATAGCGGACGACTTCACGGGCAACGGGCAACTGGCAGACCAGGTGTCGAACTGGATTGGCATCTGGCTCTGGGGTCTCGCGCTTTGGTTCTTCCTTGTAAGAGTCGCTGCCCACTGGTCCTGCGTTGGCCACAGCCGCATGGACTTCGCCATGACGTGGTACACCGCTCACGACTGCAACTTTCGCCGTCGCGAACGCGCTCGACAATCAGCCATGCACATTCTCAGCTGCGTCATGGCGTGCCTCCTCATCCTGGTGTGGATGTTTGTGTTCGCTTCGATGGTCAGGGCCGTAGTGAGGAAGGACATCCTGTAACCGCAAAAGCAGGAGGACAGGGACGAGGGGGGATGGTCGGGCGCAGGTAGGGAGAGTGAGAAGAAGCATCGCTTGAGAAGAGAAGTGGAGGCTGCGCAGGAGAGGGATGCGCATAGAGGCGCCCGGGAGGGCAGCCCTGGACAGCTAGACGAGGAGCCGGAGCATCGGACTGTAGGGGCTGCGGGGTCGGAAGAGGGTGAGAGGGCCGATGCAGCTGATGCTAGGGCGAGAGGGACGGTGAGGAGGATGGGTTTCGCCTAACTTCTTGTTTCCGCCTGTTAGGTTCATCTGTTTGACGGAATACAAGTTCCCATTGCTCTGCACGTCAGGCCCGTGTGCAGTGTCAACCCCGTTCAACTGATGCATCTGCTGGAGAGACACTCAAAAACTATTCTTGTGTTCCGCCCCGTGCCCTCGCGACTCTACCCCATCCCTTCACCGTCAAACTTCGTCGCCTGCAGACACCGAGTTCAACCACGGCAGGATCCTCGCCATGCTCCTGGCGTGCCTCAGCTCCCGCTGGGCCGCACTCAACGAGCCGGTGTCCGAGTCCTTCTTCAGGTTCTCCAAGACATTGAGGTCGCTCTGGACGGAGTCCAGGCCATTGCCCTGACCGAGAAAGGCGTGGGCGGGCGGCGGTGCGTTCCCCTTGTCTTCCCTGCCCATAGCCTCCGGTCTCGTACTGAGGGGTGGCCTCGACGACGCGCCAGCCGCACGGCTTTCGTTCCTGATCTCCTCCTGGATCCGCCGGCTGTACACTACGATCAACCGCACCTCCCTCTCGCGCTCCCTCGCAATCTTCTTGAACTTCTTGACCTCCGCATCCTTCATGCTCACCGCCATGCGTTTCCTGTCGCGTCTGTACCTCCACAGTACTCCGAGGAAGACGCCCAGACACAGCAGCCACGTCGCGGAGAGGGTGAGCCAGACGACGTGTCCGGCTTTCAGGCCGCGCTTCGCAGCGTCCTGGACGAAGAAGACGAGAGCCGCAGTGGTGGAGATGAGGAACGCCTGGAAGAGCGCGAAGACAGTGAAGAAGGTTTTGGTGCGGCGTTTGGTGAGCTGGCGCTGCGAATCGGAGAGCTCGGATCTCACGGACGGGGCGATGGATCGCTCGAGCCCGGCTCGCACCTCGCGGCTGCCACGAACTCGGAGAAGGTCTCGTTGTGCACGCTCCGTGCTAGCTGCGCCATGGATCGGGTGCGCCACTCGCTGGCAGAGTGGACGTCACCACCTAGGGGGATGGTAGCGGGGAGCTGCGGCGTGGCTGCGGTGGTGGAGGCCATGATGATGAGGTGGGTCGCTTCGCTGGATGAGAGGGAGCGGTGTGGAAGATCGATGTTGTGTGCTGGAAGGAGTTGGAACCCGGAGCTGCACTTCGCTGAATGAAGGGGACGTGGTGTAAACGACTGAGACTTGGGATTGGAAGAGTCGAGAACGGCGGATGAAGTTCGCTGGACGAAGAGGAAGCGGTGCGGAAGATGGGGATTGCAGACCGAAAGTAGTCGGTGACAGAAGATGCGAAGAACGAACTAAAAGGGTGGAAGAGGTGAGGTTTTATCCTCCTTTGTCGTTGAGCGACACCGTCGCCGGGGTTGCGATGCAGCGACATCATACCGTTTCAGATGCGCGCGATGAGTCAACCAGCCCGACAATGAAAGTGAATGCTAGTGATGGGCGTTGTGATCACAAGGAGATGACCCGTGGTCGCTTCGTACACAGGTCGCTGACCCATATGCGGAGTTCACTGACAATTGGAAACTATTCATGTCACAGTAACAAAAGAGACCATCTCCTCTTATATTTCTCTTGTCAATCAGATCGAGGAGCATGATCCACTGCAGGGGCTATTCAGCACTCCGTTCAAACCTTAGACAGCGCGCCTCCCAAAGCTTCTGTTCTCCCGCTGCCTCTTCTGCTTCATCGCCTCCCTCCGTCTCTTCTTCCACGCCCTATTGGTATCACCTCTGTGCTCCCAGAACCACTTTGCAAAATCGCTCTCGGGCTTTTCGTCGCTTTCTTGAGGTACAGTGATATTGGGAGTCGGCTCATCAACAAGAGATGGAGCACCGACGTCCAGATTGGCCATCTCCTCATCCTCGACATCTTGCTCCTCAAGGGCTTTCGTTGCCCACGGCACAGAGAAGCTACGGCGGATTGCAGCAGTGTCTGGAGTTGGTGCAGCACTTCTCAGACCACGGTCTTGGTGTGCAAACGGCGTCTGAGGCGGGCTACCCGCAGTGTCATCATTCTGCACATCTGAATCGAAGAAGCTGAAGGACGTTTGTATTGGTGCAGGCTTGGGTGTGCCATCATTCGAATCGGGCTTAGCCCTCTTGTAGAGGGCTTCAAGCGGGTGGACTGCTCTTGGTGTGTGGGCGTTCAGCGCTTCGGGTACCGGCGTGGTATCTGACGCTGCTCGCTGCTCGGCTGCAGTGCTTGTAGCATTGGGTGTTTTCGTTGACTCCTCCGGCCTCGCGTCGTCGTCTTGTGCGGAGTCCGATTCGTTGTCACAGTCTTTGTTAGAATCACTGACCACTGACGACTCAGAGGATACTACGGAGGAGACACCATCATCGGAGGTATCGTCTTGGTCACGAGAACTCCCATTATCATCGTCTGATAGGAGTTCGCGTACCGAAATAGCAGTGTTATCTGATACGCCGTGTCTTTTGCTCATAGACTTGATCTCCGATATACTTGCGTGGGAACTTGTCGACTCTTGGGCACTTGGTGGTGCTGCGTGACCCTTATTACCATCTGCCTTTGCAACACTCAGTGCCGGATACTGCCCCTCTCCATGCTCACTGGTCGCTTCCTCTTCGGACGTTGCCTTATCTATCAACGCATTCGAGGCATCCTCAGAAGTCGCGGTGTTGTGCGTCTTGGTCTTGGGTTTGGACTGGTTTCTCCTAAGGCGTAAAATGCTCTCCGATTCCACGACACTACCCCCCTCATCCACCCAGCCTTTACCATGAACATATTCAGACACAACTTTACTTTTCTTCACTTGATTGTCCTTCAGAAAACTCGGATGCTTCACAGTCTTGGAAAACTCATGGATAATCGTCTCACGGCCATCTCTCCGGCTTTTCTTCTCTTTCCTTTCTGTCTTTGTCTTATTGTCCGGGTTTGCAGCAGCGACATTAGGAGGCAGTGTGGTCTTGAATAAGAGCTCCGCATCCCTGGTGTATTTTGAGTGCTCGCGGCTTTTCTGCTTGCCTTTGTTCGTATCCTTCTTCTTGTGGGCCGACTTGACATGGGCTGCCGGCTCAGTCCAACCTCGCTTGACTTTCCTGCCGTTAGGTAACTCAACAGCCGGCAGAACGCCTTCTCTCCGCTTCTCTTTCTTCGCTCGCTTGGCCGATCTTTCCTGCGTTGGTTCGTTTCCAGCGTCAGCTTCTATGGCAGCTTCAGCCGCTTTTCTCTTCTCCGGTCGTGCCTCTTCAATCTTGATCTTAGTACCCTTCAGAATGGAGCCATTGAGCTTCTTTTTCAGCTTCTGACCGTCCATGGTGGGGACTTCGACGAAACCGTATCCTCGCTCAGAAAAGGTTTGGACTGTGTGATAAGAGATGTTTGAAGCCAATGGCAGGATAGACGGCGGAATGATAGCTTTGAGGAGCGTCGGGTTGAACGGTGTTATATGGAGACGATTTCTGTCCGTGACCCCATCTTTGGCACTGACAGGCTGCTGCTGCGACTGTAGACACTCGTTTACGCTCGGGGTCATCACCAAGGTTGCAAGACACAGCTGTTTTCTCAGGCAAGACCTGGCTGTAAATTGAGAGGCTTGGGTATAATATCTGGAAGCTATCTCTTCGCCTGGTGGCAGAACCAAATTTAGCGCGTTCGCGTAGCTAGGGTATAACCCTATCACCAGTCTCCCCCGATACTCTCCTCAATCATCGCATTCAATTGCTTGCTACTTGATTCACACGCTGCTACTAGCATTCTCATTCTTTGCATATTGAAACGTTACAAACAATGTAGCCGTACGTACTCCTTCGAGTCCTTCTGATATTGCTAGAGACACCCTAGAAAGCAGCTCTGTGTCCTGCTTAATAGGCTTGCTTAGCATCTTTGACTTTCGACGTTAGTCACGTGTTACACGGAAGCGGACAGACGTTAGTCCTATAGAAGTAGGCTGCGCGAACGCGCTAAATTTGGTTCTGCCACCAGGCGAAGAGATACAGATCAGCGGAAAATCGGCGACCGTTTTGCGGCTTAAAGTCAGTCATTTTAGCGCCGGAGGTGAGCTTGGACCTGGCCGGCATCCTCAGTGGAACATCGATCATAAGCCCGTGAGTGTGAATCCTGACAACATCGGTCGATTGACCCCATAGCAGGATGTATGGACAAAGGACTTGTCTGGGCATACTGCTGATCATCCTTGCTCTCACAAACACCGTCCTCGCAGCCTGTAAGCTACACCGCCCTTGATTACTACCTACACACGTCCTGAAACTATTATAGCACCAACCTCATTCTGTAAATGCACCTGCTTTAGCAACAGCACCATAATACCCCTGTCGTCCACCTCTGCCGGTTCGTCGCCCAAGAAACCCAGCTTGACGTGCACCGACTGCAACCGACAGTTCTGCCTCTCCTACAACCTCCCTATATGTAAAGGTGCAAAGGAGGAAGACGTCTTCACCACGTGTTTTCAACGGGACTCTGCGAAAGACGAGGCTGTCGTGTTCATATTCATCGCAGCTACGGTGGGGTTATTGGTTTGGGCTAGCATCAGACCGTGGGTTGGGCAATGGGGTGAGGTGCGTACCACATCCAGGGTCAGCTAGCAATGAACAATGACCACTTGCTGACTTGTTGCCTGTCAAAGACAAGAAGTGAGAGGCGCGACTATGTACAGGTTGAGAGTCAAGGTGATTGACAGCGTTCATTGATCTCGGCGTTGCTGGAAACAGGAAATTGGGATACCCACGAATGTGACTTGATTGGATCGTATGCTGCGTCCATCCGTGACGCTGCCCCACACGTATCTATGATACAGTCTAGAGCAGCCATAGCTGTTAACAACGTAGAATACAACGAACGCGCTGAATAGAGAAAGTGGAGGTGTCAAGAACACTGGAAGATCGTAGACACATTCTACCGCCTGATCATCCAGCTGGTCCAACCCTTGGAAGCATTCGAGGCGGCTGCGGCAGCATTCTCCGCTTCCCGGTCTAAAGGCCCCCCTGTTGGATGGAGCGTCTCTTCTGCCTTCCCTCCTGTTCTTCTTTGCTGGTTCACGGCTTTCAAGATCCCTAGGTCTGTCGATGTTGCCTGTGCTGTCTTATCCTTGGCCTCCTGCCAGACCTCCTCGATCTTCCCAGTCGCCTTCGCGCCTTGCTCCTTCCCCTCCTCCAACAGCTCTTTCCCTGTCGACACCACCTTTCCGTCCTGCTCCTCTCCTGTCGATAGGCCGCTATATAGGTATGCTTTCGCCCTGGCGAATATGCCCTTCTTGGCTTTCCGCACTGTTTCTGCCTCCTCAGCTGCCCTTTCCCGGTTCAGAAGGAGCATTTGGTCGTCGCTGGGCGTTCCAAGTGCTTCCGCTTCGCGTGCGGCAATGAGCTTGACACGGTGTTCTTCTTGCTGGTCTTTCAGCCATTCATTGCGCTTCCGTCTGTTGTATAGGACCATATCGCCCAAGGCCAGGACCGCTACTGTGCCACATACTCCTGTAGAAAGAAGATGGAGGTTAGACAACCCATTCGAAAGCCAGTTCGACTAATAGCAGACGTACCCGTCGCAGCTATCAACCCCAGTGCCACGAATCGATGCGCCCTATCTGCCCATACCCGACCCTTGTCCACAACTCTGTCGAAGGTTGACTCCTGCCCTAGCTTGGCTTTTCTTGCCGCTTCCCGCAGCCTTGCGATCTTCTGCTGCGGTGTCTCATTTGGCGAAGGGGGTTCGCCAAACTTTATTGTAGACGCAGATGATGCCTTTGAATTTGCGTAGGGTCTTGTCGCTGTGAATCGTGTTGCGTCCGTTGCTGAGCGTGGCATTGTGGGATAATAGGAGCGAATCTAGGAGAGGTTGGTGCGTGGATTAGGCATCGAGGTGTATACATCACGGACTCACTCCGTGCACTTTTCGGTGATGATGCTCTAGAACGGATTTGGGAGAAAGTGTTGTTCCGGCCAACGTTGTGGAGAGACGGCGTCGGACAACATGAAATAAGTTATATAATGCTCTTCTGTATTCGCTGGGCCTAGTCTTGCATGAGCACGATGCTCAGATTGTGTACTCGTGTTGAGCCTCTGAAACTTTCCATGTCTAGAGGTCCATCTACATCAAAATTTGGTGTACCGAAGAAAACACCACCACCTTGACCATTCAACATCTGAATGTACTATGGAGCCTGCGCCTTCCTCCATGCCAGATCTGGCCTCTGTCCTAGCCACACTTGCACGTTATGCCCCAGTATCTACACAAGAGCAACCGACAGGTAATACAGCATCCATCTGCGGAACGTTCTTCCAGCGCGTCCGACTTCGAAGTCCGAATACATGGCAGTAATAGTAATGGCCGCTCCCAAACAGATGGTGTAAACACACATCCAGTAGATGAGAAAGGCCTCCTAGCAGTGCCGTCCCCTTCCGCAGCATCCATACCTCATACAATAGCCGGACACTTTGCTCCCGAGCAGAGACGTTCCCAGGCAAGCAGTATTGCTCCGAAGCCGCAACCGATTGATCCAGCTTCTATTGTGGAGTGGCGCATTGCTGTGCGGTGTATTACGAAAATTGTCGCTCAAAATGAGTCATTGGGAGACGTGATACGTAGAGTAAGTCTCGTTGTCCGGATGTCGAACCCATGCTCACTAGTCTGGCAGATGATGCTTGACCAGAGAAAGCACGAGATGCAGTGGTACGAATTACCTGCGTTTAACAACCTTTGCGAAGGCCTGGTGTTCTGTACACATACGACGTCGATCTGTAGGGTATCGATCAACTGATCGTCATGCCGACGGCAGCACTCAGGAGTAGTCCGAACTCGGCGGATCAGCACCCTCCAGCAAGAACACCAGGCTACCGATCCTTGCTGTCTTTGTTTCGTTCGAACCCAGTGTTGTCCAATGCTGATCCAAGACAGGCATTCGCAGTTGCAAGACTTGAAACATAATCAAGCCGTCAGAAGCCAAGGTGCACAGGATATAAGGAACATCTTGTAAAGCTCGTGCCACACAGCAAGAGAAACCCAGCTGAGCTTTTACAGACATTCCGTTGGCGGTGAGGCATCTGCGAGAATGACTGTATCTGTATGTCCTATGAAATGGCTTTGCCTTTCCCCTCATGCTTATTGTATCGTGATAGTCTCCAGAAGAGAACAAGGCCGAACTCGAAAGATTCCATGCGAAGCTACATCGTGCCCAGCTCGATATGTTCAACGCAAGGAGTGCGGAACTCAAGGCTCTTGGCGTTCCATTCTTTGGAACGAGGTCGCAACTTATCGTTCGATCCGAGGAACAAACCTCTTGTGCTTCAGACGATGACTCGCAGATGGAGTACGCCGGAAAAATCACTGACCAGCGGCTTCTTGAGTTGCAGGAGAGGATGATTCGGCATCTAGAGGACTTGTACAAAGACTAGGAAGATCCACCTAAGTAATCCACATCTGTGCACCTATCAGCTGCCGTGAAGCTCACACAAATCATTTGATGATCGACGCTGAGCGACAAGAAACATCTTCCTCCAGTACATGGAGACATTTTTTGCTGTTCACAGAAATACTCGTCCTGGACACCTCAACCTTACAAGACGGCGACAAGTCTTTCAAGCTGGTGTTGAACTCTTGTAACCGCCCAAAGGTATGAGTGCTCCGCCCTTTCTTGAGAAGGTCTTCATCTTATTGGGCTGTTTCTTGAACGTCTTTGCATTGTGGTACAGCTTTAAAACCTTCTCATCATCAATGGAGGTCCTAGAAAGAGCTGCATAGTGTGTTGAGATGTACTCCGAAACACCTAGAACTTGTCGCAGCCTTCCGGTGTGCAGTCTTTGTGCTGTACGGAGTATCTCCGCAGTCTTCTTCCTCGTCTCATGTCTTGATGTTCCCATGGCCATCGATATTGTTGTCATGGCAAGCAAAGACTAACATTGGGGATTTGGTTTGGCGAGAGAATCTGCTCGTGACTAGCAATACGCGCTAGTGGAGCCATAAACAGTTGCTGTCCACAAACTCTCACTTCTTACCCATCACCCACTCAAACTTTCCCACCTATCGTTCAAGCCCAACCATTATCGCTGCAAACTCCTTCCCAAGCGCCCCTTACGCGCACAGCTGTCAGACCTTTGATCTTCAATCTACGGTCCACCGAAGACGCGCCACCATGCGTGCCATCTCATTTGTCGGCTTCGGTGCCTTTGTCGCGTTGCTCATCACTTCCTTCTTGTCTCTCGGCCATGGTGTCTTGGCTACTTCTGTTGACTCGGTGGCTACGCCAATGACTACTGCCACAGCCAGACCGGCCTATTTCCGTCCTAGTGGTGGAAACAGCACCGTTTTGAACCACGACCTCTGGGTCAGTCACGGCAACCTCCAGGACAGAGATAACAACTGCGAGTGTTTCGACCCTGAGAGTAAGTAGTTCTGAGAAAGAATCCACGGGTTTGATCACAACCGTCATACTGACATTGACCTCAGACACCTGCTGCATGGTGGCACACAACGGCACAGCCCCCTTTTGCGTTGGCAGAGGCGTGACCTGTTGTGGCAAGACCGTTTGTGAGATTGGAGAGACATGCTGTGAAGACGGCACGGGTGGTAGCGGATGTTGCACCGCCGTAAGCCGCCCTCGTGAGATCTATCACTTCGTGTACCCGACGCTGACGCACGAACAGGGCACTTACTGCATGGGCCCAGGTAAAGGATGCTGCCCCATCAGGTACATCAATTTACCCCCCTTCTCTTCTCGTCTTGTTGTCTGACTGTCCACAGTCAAGTCTGCGGAAATTCCTCGGTCACCGGTTACGATGCTACTGCCCCTGTCTGCAAGGCTACAGCTCTAGCTTCGTCTCTCTGTTGCCCATCTTCCCTACCTCACTACACCAGCAGCGACGGCCTCTGGTCTGGCTGTTATCCGAGCACCGTCCCCACCTCACTTAACTTCAGTGGTGTTCGTAGCGGAACTCTTGGACAAGCTCTTACGCATGGTGTCGACGTTGCTGTGGTCTCATTGTCCACTTACTTCCAGAACACGACCACTTTGACTGGTGGCTACGATGTCACGTTTAGCCGTGTCAACACCACTGTGCTCTCACCGTCAACTCCCATCCAGACTATGACCAAGTCGACTAACACGACTGGTGGCTACTATGTCATATCCAGTTACGACTCCGTCAAGGGGCAGGAGGTTGAGGTCAGGGTACACATATCAACTACTACCCGGACTACGACCTTCACTCCTGTGATGGTCCAAGAGCTTTCAACACCCGGTTCCTCTAGCAGCCTGACTCCTGCGTCTGCAACTGCGTTTGCGTCGGACAATGCCACACTCACGGTCACTGGATCTCCAACCACAATTACTATGACTGTCTATCCAGGCTTCAACTACTCATCCTTCAAGGCACCTGGATCAGCACCAACGTCCACTGACCCACTAGGCACGCACAACTTGACCCTCAATGGTACGACAACCTCGGCTTCGCCAGGTCTTGCCAAAACCACCGTGACCATCACGTCGACTTCGACCCCAGGCTCCAGCACTCTCTTACTAGCTACCCTGTCTACAAACTCAAGCGGCTCAGGAGTCTCTTTCCCCTCTGGCGAGAGCAGTATGACGGTTCTTTCCACTGTCAGCCCGGCAACCCACTCGAGGTCTACTACCACGACGACAGAGGTGATCACCGCGTCACAATCCGTTTCAGTGTGCTACAACACTGCGAAGAATACGCGTGGACCGTGCACTACCGCCACAGACAACGGCGTCCAATACAAGGGCGCCGTTACGACTACACTGACCTCGGATGCTACCCTGACAATTACGCTCACTGTAGCGTTGGTGGTCTGGTTGATTGTCGCAATCATCCTAGCTGTGTGGATCTTCAGGTTCTGGTGAGACAGGTGGACACGGGGGAAAGCAGGGGGAGGCTTGATTGGGCAGGTTATGCCAGTGTGTACAAGGTGGCCGTACGGGCCTTAAACGATACCTTACTTTCAGTGAATAGCTTGCAGTTGCAGATAATGTCACTACATGAACCTCGATAACTTGTCGCTGTGCCCGCAACAAGTGCTCCGCCGGACTCTTGTTGGATGTGCACTGCTCGTAGATGCTCTCTAGCTCCTACGCACATTCATCGTTCTACGCGTCAAGTGTCCTTACTCCGGGGGCGTTCCATCCCGTATACCTTTAGGGAGGCCGTGTAATCGTGAGGGATAGTAGCACATGTCAGGTTACCTTAGGTACTCGCAGTGCGTGTGTGAGATGAGAGGACGACGCTACAGTGCTTAGCATCCCTGTGGCGCTCGCTCGCGGTCCCACATCCGCCGTTGGTGCCCGTTAGTACCTGCAGACCGCGTACTGTAACGTGGGGGTTGGCAGGGATAGAGCTTTAACGGAAAGTCCCTCTCGTCTTCCTCGTCCTTCTCGTCCTTCAACACACTCGACCATCACGCTCTCCTGCTGTCTTTCCCTTCGCTTCCATCTAGAAGCCGTACACAACCCTTTGTTCATACTACCTCACATTTGTTCAAGGGACCTTGTGCTCGACGCACGTTTCTCCTCAAGTCTTTCTTTGTTCAGAAGCGTTTAAAGTTCATCGGAGCCGATATTTACGGGACTTTAAGAATCTTGCAATCACACGACAGCACGACATCCAACTTTGTAGTCGTCTGGCGGGTCCAGACGATATCTCTGACAGTCCGCAGAGTGTCTCCGGTCACCATATCGTGTGCTCTATTCAGACAACCTCGATGTCCAGCCAACTACAACCACCTCACTCTCCAAACCAGTACCGCTTTTCGAGAGAAGGCTTCCAACCATTGACCGGACCCCAGTCAAACAATAGGTCTCCAAACGACGCTACGATCGATATACCTCTCGAGCCTGTTATGGCCTATGACTCGCCAGGTGTGGGGCGCAGCAGTACATCTCCCCTTCGTCCTGGCGAGAGGCAGCAAGTCCAGTTCGCGGCGACGCACGATGACCAGAAGAAGGGATTCTTCGGTGGACGGAGAGTCAAGAAGCTCAACTCGAAGGGAGAACCCATCGGACATGTTGGCTACGACGGTGAGGAGGACACAATCAATAAGATGGGCTTGATATACAAGAAGATCTTGAACTTCAGCATCGTTACGCGGTATTTTGTGTACGTCAGTCCTTTGGCTCTTTGTATCGCTGTGCCAATCATCATCGGTGCAACCTCTGCTCAAAATGCGAAGATCGACGGCGTCAGAATTGTCTGGCTATTCACCTGGATAGAAATTGGTATGTTAAAAAGCAAGACTGCAGGATTATCAGAGCATGTCGCTGATAGTGGAGGTAGTCTGGCTGAGTCTTTGGGTTTCGAAGATCGTCGCTCATTGGCTCCCTTTCATCTTCCAATTCGCCGCAGGCGTTGTAAGCTCGGGAACGCGCAAATATGCTTTGGTGATCAAGGCACTGGAAATTCCACTCTCTCTCGCTGGCTGGAGTCTAGCTTCTTTGGCTACGTTCATCCCTGTAGGCATTGCAAAGACCCCCTTTTGTTCGAGTGAGCTAACGGGAAGTAGCTCATGACTAGAAATCCAACACAGCTAGCATTAAAGGACACAGGCATCAAGCCTTGGGAGTCAATAATCAATAAAATACTTGCTGCTGCACTGGTCACGTCCCTTGTTTACCTCGCCGAGAAGTTACTTATCCAGTTGATCAGCATCAACTACCACCGAAAGCAGTTCAATGCAAAAATCAAAGACTCCAAGCACAACGTGTACTTGCTCACTCTGCTCTACGACGCTTCGAGGGCGCTCTTCCCAGCGTACTGCAATGAGTTCCTGGAGGAAGATTACACCATCAACGACTCTATTAACATCTCTAAGCTGGGTAGCAAAAACCGCAGTCATCGTCGATCCGGTTCTGCGACGCCCCTGAGGCTGATCCAGGATGTTGGACGATTTGGAGATAAGATCACCTCTGCTTTTGGTAATGTCGCACAGGAAATCACGGGGAAACAGGTCTTCAACCCCGACTCGACACACTCGGTTGTAGTGGAAGCGCTGGAGAAGCGTCGTTCTTCTGAAGCGCTCGCGAAGAGATTGTGGATGTCTTTTGTCGTAGAAGGACAAGAAGCATTGTATGAAGAAGACTTCCTCGAAGTGCTGGGCCAAAATCGCCGGGAAGAGGCTCTGGAGTGCTTTGCTGCACTTGATCGCGACGGGAATGGGGATATCAGTCTCGATGAGATGATACTCACCATCACTGAGTTTGGTCGGGAACGAAAGTCAATCGCTAGCAGTATGCATGACGTGGACCAAGCGATCAACGTTCTAGACCGGTTACTTCAAACTGTCGCGTTGATAGTCTGCGTATTCATCTTTGGTAAGCCCAACGCCTATGCTCGAATCACCGTACCCATTGCTGATAGAAAGTGCAGTCGCATTTCTAAATGCTAGCTTCACCACTACGCTCGCGACCGCCGGCACCGCACTGCTTTCCATGTCATTTGTGTTCTCCGTCACCGCACAAGAAGTATTGGGTTCTTGCATCTTCCTGTTTGTAAAACACCCATACGATATTGGTGATCGAGTCGACGTCGGGAACGACCAACTGACTGTAGAGCACATCTCACTTCTGTTCACCGTCTTCAAGCGGGTCACCAACGGCCGCACAGTGCAAACACCCAACATCGTCTTGAACACGCTCTGGATCGAGAACGTTAGCAGAAGCAAGGTTATGAAAGAACAACTGTCCATCTTCGTCCATTTCGACACGTCTTTTGAGGACGTCCAGGCTCTCAAAGCCGAGATGCAGAACTTCGTCATAGACAAAGAGAACAGCCGCGACTTCCAACCAGACATCGATGTCGAGGTGATTGGAATCGCCGAGATGAACAAGCTAGAGTTAAGAGTCGAGATCCGACATAAGAGCAACTGGGCGAACGAGGCTGTGCGTGCCGCGAGAAGATCAAAGTTCATGTGCGCTCTAGTCTTGGCACTCCGCAAGATCCCAATCTACGCTCCTGGCGGTGGCGACGCTGTGCTAGGATCTGAGAGCAAACCAACCTATGCTGTCGCTGTCACGGACGCCGACGCTGCGAAGTTCAGAGATCAGTTTGCGGCAAAGAAGGAAGCCAAGAGGCTGTTCCCGTCGAAGAAGCCGGATGACCCTGAGCAACACAAGACATCTGGCAATTCATCATCGAATGACTACGTCAAGCCTAACGCTGGACTCAGCTCCCTGACAAACAGAGCCACAGACGACCTCAACGCACGCCACCCAGGTATTGATGCCGCCCGCGACGATACTTGGACCTCTCGCGACGAAGACGGCAGCAGCACGCTCGGCAAGAGCACAAGCCCTGAACGGCAAGACATCGAAGAAGTGCGTGGTCTCCTGCACAGGCAAAGCACCAGGGGCAAGCGCCGACCCGGTGCCACCAGTTCTCATGCCGTTGCTCCGACCGTCCCGACTATTGCAGAGCCACAGCCGCCGATCGCACGCACAGACTATGCACAGCTGGCTGAGGCGTCTCTGCAGGTAGAGGAGTACGAGAAGGAGAGGATGCAGAACGTGTCCATGGCGTATCAGCCGCGTGTGCAGAGTCCGGTCGAGGTGAGGCAGATGGCGCGCTCGCCGAGTAATCCTTATCATTCGAATGGCAGAGACAACGTGAGTAGAGCACCGCTACCGTCTGTGAGTGAGAACGCCTTTGCTGGACAAGGGCAGCAGCAGCGGTGGCGCCCTTCGTAGATGTCTCGCAGGATGAGATGTGCAGCATTTACTGCGAGTTGAATCGGACAACACATCGCTGGCCGTTTCTGGTGCTATAGAGGATGGATATAGAAGGCGCATTTCAGATGGTATACATGATTTCGAGGACGTGGCGGCGACTCAAGACCTGTGGACAAATCGGAAATGTAGCACCGTCATGGAACTCGGGCAGCTGAGTGACAGTACGCTCTCTTCGTGTAGCTCCATCACTCTCGTCACAATGTAAGCAGCCGTGTCTTCGTATGTGACCTGGTCACCATACCGCAAGAGCAGGAGTTCTTCACGATCACACAGCGCGCTTCGCAGAGTCTGGTTCCGTTCGAAAAAACAAAGTCAAGGTATACACGACTCATCATCTCGTAGGCAGGCCGTTCAGATCTGACAACCGTTCCACTTCATGTCTATATCGGAACGCCTCATGGTGCAGATGCAACGCTCAACGCTGCACAGACCGCGCATCAGCAAAGCAAGGCACAAACCCCACACGACCAGTTCCAGCCCCATCCGCTACGAGCGCACCTCGTCCCTCCGCAGCGCCCACCCCTTCAGCCACGCCCTGGCGCGATCCAAGTCCCCGCCCTCCGCCT
>AYQD01000010.1:0-36648 GCA_000504465.1 Cryomyces antarcticus CCFEE 534 | reverse complement strand
CCGACCTCCCGCAGATGCCCTTTGGCGTCGTAAATTAGTGGGGGTCAACCATTGTGAGACGATCCAAAGCTACCAACATATGTTAGCATTGTCCCTGCAACATTTGCACAACAGAGTCAAGCTGTTACCTTTGCCACCATCTAATGCCCATCCGCCGTATCTGTCGATCTTCCAGTTTCCTCTGCCCTTCACTCTAAGGTATACCCACTCCGACCTGGTTGCGAACATCTTCCGCGAAGCTGCGAAAAACTCGAACATGACCTTGCTTAGCTGCCTAAAGGGCAAAGTGAATATGCTGCGGTGATCTCTGTTGGCCTTGGCCGCAAGCCGGAGTTCTCGTTCGGACCGTTCAGCCACAGGGAACACCTTCTTCACCATTCGCTCCGGAAGAGCAAGCTCGCCAGCTGGCACTTCCATCACTGCAGGCCTGACGAAAAGCATCCACTTCTTCGCTTCAATGCGAAGGAGCAGTTGAGGTGATGATGCTGCGCCACTCACAGGTACCGCAGTGATCGTATTTACGAGTCGCGCAGGTCCAATGAGGAGAAAGGTACCAAATATGACACAGCCAATGCCGACGCTTGCAAACCCCGTGCTTGCCCACCACGGCAGGCCCGCTGGCGGATCTGGATATGGCGTCAGTTCCCCACCGTATAAAGAGATCTCAGACGGACTTACGAATGTACCATTGGTCGACATAGTACACGCCAAGGCCGATCAAGAAGAAAGCGCCCATGTACGAAGCGGCCATATAGAAACGATGCGATGGCGCTTGATATAACAACGTAGGAGATGGTTTCAGTGCAAGAGTCTGTGAATATGACAGATACTCTGCGGCCTTTGCTGGCTGCAAGGCAGCCTTATGGCTCCCAACCAAGGGCTTTGTAGGTGTCTGAATGCGTTGCGCGGTAGGTGCATGATCGAGAGCGGGGCGTTGTTTTGGCATGGCTCTCGCAAGCTTTTTCTTAGATGCCAACTGGGTTGGTCTCGAGCAGGAGAAGAAGCGCAATGTACTCATGGGCGGTGGTGCATACATTTGAAATTTCAGGGGAGCAACCTGGCGCAAACATGCCGGAAGTTGGAGATATTTCTGCTTTGCGAAAAATCTGGGGAAGCTCTTTGAGTATGTCGCCATGGTCTGTCCTTCTGTTGATGATTGACCTTGGTTCCTTCCGAGCGTGCTCCAGCTGTGCCAACAGGTTCGGAGATGCTACTACTGAGATGGAACCTCTATTCTTCGCAATCAATCGATGTCTCCAGAGAGCTCGAGGAGATGTGAAGTCGCGCAGGCGGAACTAGCCGCACCCTTCGGCCCTACCTCGACGATCCCAACAGCTGCTCCGGACTTTTGAGGTGCACTTCACACTGACCCTCCAATTCCCAATCTCTTTCTATCCTGACAGCGGCTGACCATGGCGTCCATTGCTACGGTGTGTAGGCTTTCCGCCAGGATCGCTGGCACATGCGTTCGTCAGAACGCCGTGTCTCGAGGTATGTCAACTCCATCCAGCTACCTTACTTACCGTCCGGACGGGGTTTCGAACCTAACGCACCAAAGGCTTCCGCACCTCAGCCTCAATGCCGCAGCTCAGAACTTCACTATGCCGGCATTGTCACCTACGATGACCGAGGGGAACATTGCTAGTTGGAAGGTCAAGGAGGGTAAGACACATGCTCGAAGACTCGACCCCCCTACAGTACACGATGTTGGCCTAGAGTCCTTCCTCACTGTTCGAAATGCACTAGAAGCTAAAGACTGCCTTTTCAATCTCCAGGCGACTCCTTCTCCGCTGGCGATGTGCTCCTCGAGATTGAAACCGACAAAGCCTCGATGGATGTCGAAGCTCAGGACGACGGCATCGTAGCGAAGATCATACAGAATGATGGAACAAAGGGGGTCAAGGTCGGCAGCCGTATAGGTGTATTAGCGGAGTCCGGTGATGATCTCTCCTCTCTGGAAATCCCCCCTGAAGAGGAATCTTCCACACCTGCCCAACCAGCCCGCACAGACAGACCATCACCACAATCGGAGCTCTCCTCTGGCCTCGACAAAACAGAGTCTTCTCCATCCGCCGCTGAAGCACCTCCATCTTCGAAACCAAACGCCGATGCAGACGCTGGCGGGGCAGCAGACACTGCTAGTGCGAAGAAGAGCGGTGCAGATGAGAGCAGCGCCAGCAAGAGCAGCGGTGGCCGGGCGCATAAACAGAAGTACCCCTTATACCCTTCGGTGGAGCACTTGCTGCACGAGAACGGCCTGTCGGAAGCCGATGCGGACAAGATACCAGCGAGCGGGCCCAACGGCCGTCTGCTGAAGGGAGACGTTTTGGCATATATGGGACGGATCGAGAAGAACTACTCGGCTGAGCAGTCGAAGCGGATAACAAGGATGGAACATCTTGATCTGTCGAACATCAAAGTGGCAGCTCCAAGGAAAGCCGAACCTAAAGCACCTAAACAGGCGGTGCAAGAAGCGCCAATGGCAGAGCCCGACCTCGAGGTTGCAACGCCAGTGTCCTTCGCCGCCGTCATTGCAACCCAGAAGCGGATACAGGACACCCTCGGCATCTTCCTCCCCATCTCAACATTCATCGCACGCGCCTCCGAGCTTGCGAACGACGACCTCCCGAAATTCAAGACCGCAAAGCCTACATCTGAAGAGTTATTCAACGCAGTGCTGGGTCTGGACAAGATGTCGTCGAAGGTTTCACGTGGCCACTTCGTGCCGCAGATCACTTCCATTCCATCCGCCAGCCTCTCGGCCAACCTCTCGACGTCGGCGAAGAAGCCATCATCCAGCAAGTCAGACATCATCGACCTCCTGACGAGCAAACGACCAACGCCCCCAAAACCGTCGAAAGCTACGTTCGTAGCCGGCGGTGCAGCAGATGCGACGAACGTGTTCAGCGTGAGCGTGCCGAAAGCCGACGCGAAGAGGGCGCAGGTGTTCCTCGAGAGAATCAAGGGGGTCCTAGAGGCCGACCCGGGCCGGCTGGTGCTTTGACGTGGGCGTGCACCGAGGGCCGAACGTCACCCAATCGGCTTGTGCACACATACCTGTAGTTATACCCTTCTAATCTTCGTGCCGAATAAAACGTGTTGCCCGTTGATGCATCATCCCCTACTCCGTCCCATGTCCCACTTTGTCTTGCCCGAGTCTCCGTTCCGCGCGGCGTGCCGGCGCTCGACTCTCGAGCGTGGCTTTGGCGTCCGAACGCGAGCCTTGCAAGCCCAGAGCGAGCACTTCTAGGCAGCTTCGGCTTGTTGTTGCAGCACGTACTGTAGCGGGGAAGGAGACTCGCTGGACGGGGTTGTCGAGCTCGAGCCACCATCGTATGGAGGATGCGTAGCTCGCGGGAGGCGCTGCTGGAAAATCTCAATGGGCTCTCTTCTCGGTGAGGGTAGTGCGTCAAGACAGACGAGGGTGAGACGAAATCGGCAGGGCTTGGACACGTCAAATCATCCAGGTCGCATGAGCGGCGAGGAGCTTAGTTCGACGACGTGTCCCGTCCTTCGTAAGTAGTTATAGGAATCGCTACGCCTTTCAAGTGACCGAACCCGCTGCCAAAATCTCACTGCGCGCCAGTCGCCTTCTCCGAATGCGTGGTGCCGAGCTTCTCCTCGTAAATGTCCACCACGCTGCCTCGAACGGTCGTGTCGAAGAGTCCACATCGGTGGTGGCGAACTTCCGCGCGCTGACGCCGCGCTCGAACAGGAGGTCCAGCTCGGCGAAAGAACGGCCTTGCGGTTCGGGCACGCGGAAGTAGGTGTAGACGATGCAAAGGAAGCAGATGCCGGCCTGTAGACATTAGAGGAGGGCCAGAAAAGATGGCTGAAGGGGGGAAGGGGGAGGCTAGTTGGTTCTGCCCATCGAGGCCGAGCTAGCGAACGACTTACCCAGAAAAAGCCGGTGAAGTTGCTCCAGTTCCAGGCAGTGGGGTTCAGCATGTAAGGGGTGAGAACGCTGCAGATGATACCAACGATGTTGCTGCGAAGGGGTAGGAGTTTAGCAAAACAACATCATAAGTCGGAATGTGGACGTCGACATACTAAAGATTCCGTCCAAGTACAACGGTCTTGATCTGCAGCCGACGAGTCGACAACTCCGCCACCAACGAGTAACAGACGGTGCCGACGGAAAGCTGGTAGAACATGGCCCAGACCAGCATGATGCTGCCGGTGGCGAGCGACGACTCCTTCTTGTGGGCCGCCGGGACGAGGCCAAGGAAGCCAAGGATGAACAACATGGAGCAGAGCCCGCACAGGCCGTACAGGTATAAAGATCTGCGCCCGAAGCCGAGACTCATGAGCGCCCATGCGCCGAAGACGCCGGCCATGTTAATGCCGTACTGACCCAGGGCGAAACTGTAGGCTTTGATCGGAGCCAGACCGGCCTGTTCTAGAAAGTAGGTCGAGTAGCCCGAGAAAGAGTTGGAAGCCGTAGAAGTTGCTGAGAAGACACACATCGTAACCCTCCATGCAGATACACGTCGAGATGAGGAGACTCCACGCAACCGCCTTGGGGTAGAGTCTGATACCCTGCAGGAGGGTCATCTTGTGCTCCTTGTCCGTAGCAATCTTGGCATTCCTGGTGACCTCGTTCATGCTCTTGCTCTGTTTCAAATGGTCCTCGTCAGGGAAGTGGAGCGGTCCATCTGCAGGCTCGACGGCCTCGTGCCCTCTTGAGAAAGACATTGCCACGGATGGTTTCCAGGCCCAGAGATTCGCTAGAATGTTGGTCTGACAAAGACAGGTAGAAAGCGATAGATGTTCCTCAACTAGGAGAAGCCCAGCGACAACACCCAAGAACAAAAACACCGCGGGGCAACTCAAGCTTATAACAAGCCTTCTCGGGGTATATGGTACAGACTGGCAGGTCACTCTCTGTTCGGTCGGCGGAGCAATGAAAGCCACGGAAGGAAAATCAACGGCGGGGAAAGGCAACAAGCAGGAGGCCAGAACATGTGTGGACTAGGGTGCGGGTGGAAAAACGGCTTCCGACGCAGCAGCAGTGCGAGACCAAGCCGTTTACGACCTTTCTGTCCGTCGGCCTTTGACCTTTGCTTGTCGGCGACTGACTCGGCGGGGTAAACAACACGCATTGCAGATGGCTATGTTCACCCGTGGTCATGCTGCTTGGTTCCTGAGCGCATAAACATTCTGCAGGCGGTGCAGACCAGACCTTGGAACAGTCGGCGCATTGCTGTCTCGGACTCGATGGAGGGTGGTTGTGATGGAGCTGTCGAGTGCTGTCGAAGCAGAGCAAGCAAGGTAATTAATTACGGGGGTGAGGTACAGACAAGCGACTCGTGTCATACTGACAAACTGACAACATCTCTCTTCGCATCCACCTGCCGCATCTTCCATCTCAACGTACCCGTGCCAAGAGCCCGACGCATGAGGTAGGTCGAGGAGTGTAGCAGCTCCACCAGCTACATGCCTGCTTGCGTAGGGTTCGTGAGTGTCAGACGAGGCACGGTAAGCACGCTATCACTATATCAGATTCATCGCGCACTTTACCGCAAGCACTTCACTGCATATACTGTTGTCCTTCATGTCCTTCATGCGTCACAGCGGCTGAGTAGAGAAGGCTCGAGCATGGCTGAGGTGTGCCTCTTCGGCTCTTCCAACCCTAAGACTTGACTCACGCAATCTTGGTGTCCTTTGCAAAGAGCGGACAATGTCCACCGCTTCGACGGCTCCCAAGATGGACTCGAATCGGAGCACGTCGAAGCTGCAGAACCCTGCGCAGAAGACGTCCTTCATCTACGGCACAGCTTGGAAGAAGAGCGAAACCGCGAGACTTGTGACGGAGGCCTTGGCAGCAGGTTTCACAGCCATTGACACGGCCGCGCAGCCAAAGCACTACCAAGAGCCCTTAGTTGGTGAGGCAGTCCGCAGTCACATCAATAGCGGAAAATGCAACAGAGACCAGATCTACGTAAGCACAAAGACCTCCCAGTCTCCTCCCATTGCTTCGGTCGTCTCACGCGTGTCAAGGTTCAAACAAAATTCACGCCGCCATCGGGACAAGATCTGAGCAACATGCCGTACGCCGTGGATGACCCACTCGAAGCCCAGATCGAAGCATCGGTCTCTTCATCACTGCAAAACTTCCGGACGACGGAAGACGGTGCGAAATCTGGAGGAGCGTACATCGACTGTCTTCTCCTGCACTCACCTCTCCGCACAATGGCCGAAACGCTGCAGGCGTGGACGTTCCTCGAGAAAAACTATCTGCCGCATAGAGTTCGGCGGCTGGGTATATCGAACATCAGCCTCCCCGCTCTCAAAAGGCTGTGGGAGGAGTCAACGGTCAAGCCCGCCGTCGTGCAGAACAGGTTCTACGCGGCCACCGAATACGACACCAAGCTCCGCGCGTTCTGCCGCGACAAGGGCATCGTGTATCAGTCCTTCTGGACCCTGACAGGAACCCCGCAGCTATCTCGCTCGGAGCCTGTGGCCTCACTGGCGCGTGCTGCTGGCATTTCGGGACCTGTTGCGCTGTACAGTCTGGTCATGAGCTTGGACATCGTCGTGCTCAATGGGACCACGTCTGCGGAGAGGATGAGGGAGGACCTGGAAGGGGTCGCGTGTGTCGAGGCTTGGGCAGAGTCGAACGCAGATGACTGGGCAAGGCTGACAGCTGAGTTCGCTCGGATTGTCGAGGGCAAGGCCGTTCGGTGGTGTGGATGTATTACTTGCTATCAAATGGCGCCCTTGTATATGGAGGACCATATTCCTCCAAGCCCATAATCTTTTGTGAAGCCAAGCCCACGAAACGGGTCGCGCCCTTGGCTCCACGCCTCATAGACGCCCGAGCGCACAACGCCGCCTCAAATCTCTGGTATCCGCTGTGCAGCGCTTTGGTATGTGTACGTTCGATGAAGCAGTGCTGCCCTATCCCCCTAGAAGCGCCGCCCCGTCAATGCCAGAACAAAAGTCGTGACGGAAGGGACGACCGAGCATTACCCTGTTCGAGCGCAGCGATCTGCTTTTGGAGTTGAACCCAGAACGGCTGGTTGTTGGCCGTCGTGTTCGCTGAGAAGCGTCAGTCTGGCGAAGAGCATACGGCGCCACGAAAGGTGTGCGTACGCTTCGAACCCCAAGCCGCACCTCCCTTGGACGGCGAGCTCGTGCCCGAGGGTTTCCAGAGCGCGGCCCGCTGGTCAATGCTCTGGTAGCCTGCACCAGGACGTATCAGCCGAGTTGCTGATTCCGTAGGCCGCGGGAGTCTACGAGGCACGACGGGATGGGTCTCGCTGCCGAGATTCCGTGGGACTCATACCTCTTCTCAAGAAGTCCCTGCTCTCCGTAGCATTGAAGACGTTCGCGGACGGGCGTTCGCCCTCTGCCGACGAACTCTCCGCCGTCTCCTTGCCTCCTCCGGCGCTGTCCCGCCCAGCGGCACTCCTGCCTCTCTCTCCAACCGCCGAACCGCTTCGATTGCGGTTGCGATTCCACACGTTGCTCTGCACGGAAGTCATCGGCGGCGCCTGCTTGCCACTCTCTTGCTGGCCAGAAGGTCCGCCGTTGGATGGAACAGTAGATGTGGAGTTCGTCTTTGGGCCACCCACAACGGTGGGTCGTGGAGAGGAATTCAACGAGCGGTCGCGGGATCGAGGCTTGTTCTGCGGGTTACGGGCCTGAGCGTTGTGTGATGACGGATTCTGGTTGTGAGGACGAGGACGGCGCCATTGGTTCTCTGGTGGTGCACTCATTGCGACGTTGGCGGCGTGAGGTTGTTAATTACTGGAGCGGCGTGGCTCACTTTACCCCGGATTTTGAATGTTTACCGTGTTCGCGTGACGACGCCACATGAGCAAATTGATGAGGCCCGTCCCAGACCATTTTCGTTAGCTGATCGCCTTTCCACATCTACGCCAACTAAGGTCGACTTATCTCTCTGCGACTAAAGCAAAGGAATCGAGGAAACCTTACGAGGACCGAAAACAAGGGCAAAAACAAGGGCTAAAACAAACAACATTCGGGATTCGCCAGTGGTCACCCACCTGACTACTAATCGAACGGTTCGAGGCTTATGTATGGCAGAGCGGACGGGATGCCCAGTTCTCCTCGACCTGTGGTCGTATGTGGTGTGTCATGCGCCAAATGCTTAAAATATACAAAATACCAAAGTCGGATCTATACTATGCGCGTTATCTGCCAGTGTACCGGAATCACTCAGGTGCTGAACAACGCCAAGTCATCTACTATGCTGCGTTCAAAAGGTAAGTGACAGCCTGAAGAGCGGAGACGACAAGTCATTTGCTATATCTACTAAAGGCACTCGCCCCAATCAAGGTGTATTTGTTATCTGAGCTGTTTCCGAGACATCCCCATACACATTACACACGCGCGCGCTATGTAGGACATGTCGAAAGAGGGACACCGAGCAGAAGCCGCAACTCATGTTTCATCTAGCCCAGGGGTAGTGTTTTCTCGCCAACCGTGATGGCCCCGTGCTCGTGCTCGTGCTCGTGCTCGGATCTTCGCGGATCTAACCGGTATGCTCGCACTTTCAAGAAACCAGCCGTCACCGCGTGTTAAGTCTTCCAATGCCATGCCAAGCCTCTTGTGTTCCTCTCTCGCCGTTACAGATACACTATACAAGCCCCTTGGACCATCTTCCTTTTCGTGACAGCAGCAGCAGCAGCAGCAGCAGCAATAGCATCAAACAGCCACAGGCTCCAACTTCCCTTTCTCGAGCGTTGGCGACGCGACCGCGTCGAGCGGAGCGGCATGCAAGGCGGGCTTCGCGCTCTTACCCATAGTGCCGTTGCGGCGCCTCTCAATCGCCGCCTTCACCCACTCGGCAACCTCCTTGTCGGCGGTGGTGGGCGTGCCGGCTTCGAGGCTCTCCATGCTCGACTCACCCGTCTCCTCGTCCTCCTCCGTGATGGTGGGCGGCTTCAACAGCGGCGCCAGCCACGGGTGCTGCAGCAACATGGCGTACGTGGGCCGCAGCTTGGGGATCTTGTTCAGGCAGCCGTGCACGAAGTCATGCGCGGCGTCGGAGAAGGTGTCGGCGGGGAGGTCGGGTGGGTCGCCGTCGACGATCGCCTGGGAAGAATTAGCCTTGGTACTCAATCGCCATAGAGAGATGCATGGCGGCCTGGAGATTCCTTACGCTTAGTTGGCTGAAGATGTTGTCGTACGTCTCTGGCGGGTACGGATACCTTCCTAAAGCGCACTCAATGATGGTCAAGCCCAGACTCCAGATGTCGCTCTGCACGCTGTAAGTCCCACCGCCGGGATTCGCGCCCGCTTGTGCTATGCCACCGCCCGATATCCGCTCTGGAGCCATGTAACTTTGGCAGCCGATATTCGTCTTGGCAATGCTAGCCACGAGGTTCCCGCTCACACCAAAATCGCAGATCTTAATTTGCCCGGCTGTATTCATGAGGATGTTTGTCGGCTTAACATCGCGATGTATGATGTTGTGCTCGTCCTTCAGCGACTTCAGACCCATTGTTGTAGATAGCGTGATTTTTCGCAGAATGTTCTCTGGTATGCCGTCACCGTAGAGTTTATCGATCGAGCCGCCGTCCATGAATTCGAGGCAGATGTAGACCGCTCCTTCTTGAAAAAACGCGCCGTAGAAGTCGACAATGAAGGGGGATATGCACCGATGGAGAATGTCGAGCTCCATAATGATTGCGGCGAATTTCGCATCGTCCAACTCCAGTCGAATTTCTTTCATAGCCATGACAATTCCTGTCGTGCCACCCCTGATAGTGGTCGGGCTTGCATCCTTGTCTCCTGCCGTCTTGGTGGTTGGAGAGAGAGGGACTGCCACCGAGGGATGCGCCTTATTCCCAGCCAAACCTTGACCAGGTTTTCTTATTTGGGGGCGACTGTGTCTCACTTTGTAGACGGTCCCATAGTTGCCTTTGCCTAATTCGTCCAGCGTGTCCACCTCATCTAGCGAGATGTTGAAGCTAGTGCCGTTCGAGAAGTCGACACCCTTGCCGTGAATTGTGGCTTTGCCTTTGAATTTTAGACTGCCAGCAGCCGTGTCAATGTACTCTGCGTACTTATCCATTGCCGATGCTCCTTTGTTGGGTTCGCTAGCAGGTGTAGCCGAGGTCGAATTTGAGGGTTCAGGGCCAATGTTGTTGTTCATCTGAGAAAGCGTCAAGCCAGGCTTCTTCTTCCCGCCAGGTGGAGGGGCTCTTCCAGGGGGCGCCCCGGGAAGGCCTCCAAGGTTCATGCCTCGTTTTGCTGCTAAAGAGTTCTTGTTGCCCGGCATCAGGAGGTTCGGCATGGCAGGGGTAGATTGGGTGCTCTGAACGCCTGGCCTTCCTACGTGCGAGGGTATCGGGTAGTTTCTTGGTGCGCCGCCCACTACTAGTCCTCCTGGAGTTAAAAGGCCACTGCGTCCGAATCCACCTCCGGCTGCACCGCTCGGAGCCGCGTCTGAAGGCGAGCCCTGCTGAGGTCCTGGTGTGCCTGGTTGCAGTCGGTTTGGTGGAGGAGCGCCTTGTCGAGTTTGAGCGAACGCTCTCATCTTAGCTGCCAAATCCCCGGTGAGCCCACCACCCCTACTTGACAGCGTCGACTGCGGTATCGGCCGCCGCGCGGCATTGAGAGCGCCGAGTGGTGTCGACGAAGCGGTCATGCCCGCGGTAGTCGCAGAGGTCGAGACTGATCGATGAGATAGACGAGGGGGTTCGGCGAGCGAGTTCGGCGCTTGTGATGGTTCTTCGAGTTGGGGAGTAGAGTCTGAGAGGTGTAGGGACTGCATCGTCTCGGGCAGGGAGTCTGCATCCTGACTTGGGAAGGCCATAGTTTGTCGAGAATTCTGGCGCTATGGAATGTACGTGTGGGTTTCTGCAAATTTGGTACTCTCTGCTCTAATGAGCGAATCGGTCCCAGAATAGTAGGACGGAAGACTGGCGGCAGAGGCAAGTGTTGTTTATACCGGTGTGAGGCCACGGCAGGGAGCAGATCGCTCCAAAGGGCTGCAGAGATCAACGCAAGAGGCCGAATGTGCCCTGTCGCTTCGGACAAAGCCGAGTGTGTAGTACTGAGGGAGTCGTCGTCGTTGGGAGGAGGGCCAAGGACGAGAGGTGTCACCGAGATGGAAGATTCTGGGCTGCTGTTTTGTCGTTGTACGGCCGTCTGGGGAGAGAGTAAGGTAGCAAAAAAACGTGGTACCCCAATACGGCGCCAACTTGATCGAGACTGGCAGTCGAGTCTCACGAGCGGGAGCGGCGGAAGGCGTTTGGGGGAATGTTACGCGGGCAGGTGCCGGTCTGGAATACGTGTAAGGTCGAGGGACGTTGGAATAGTTTCACATCATGATCCAAGGCAGTAATTAGTGTAAATGACGAAGGCTTGCAGCAGGGGCCGGGGTGAAGAACAAGGTAGCGTTCGTTACGTGGGCACTAGCTGTTCAGTGGGCATTACAGTTGAAGCCGTCAGATGCGAATAATGGGAGCTGTTCAGCAGCACATGCGAGAGGCCGACAGAGACAGTGGAATGGGCAGTCGTCGAACGTTGACGTTACAGTACCTTACTCACCTCACTCACCTTACTCGTGTGTCTGTTGTTCCTCTCGCGTCGCGGTGGGCAATGCAGTGGGCAAGTCCAAGGGCGATCGATGGCCATTGGCATGGATTGAATCAAGACATAATGCCCCATCGATCGGTGGCGGTGGCTTCTCGCGCTTCGTGGCTGAGACTCGTCGGGAGAAATCCCTAGAAATCCCCAGAAATCCCTTCCCTTCCATTCCCTCCCCTTCTCTTACCTAGGTAACGTGAACGTGAATAACAACGTGAATCTGAACGCGAAACTGAACCTGAATGTGAACCTGAACTTGAACCTGAACCCGAACCTGCACCTGAACTTGTACCTCTTGAAACCCCCTGGCCGCTGTCACTGTCAGACCCTCACTGTGACGCCACGACCTTGGTCGTGCCTTGGTGCACGTCAGTTGTTTGACGACGACGACGACGCCAACGACGTTAGCTGCAGCTCTCCTCCAATGCGAGGTACATACCGAGGGGGTTACATAGTGAACGCACATCCAGATGACTGCGTGCTGACCGATTGTCGCCTTTTGCTTTGCTTGCTGCTTCTTCCAAGAGATAAGATACCTTACTCTGCCATTGACTTGCGTGACACCAGCTGTGCCGCCGCCGTCCGGAAGGGGACCCCTTCGAACCGCGCCTCGAGCTTGGCCTTGGCTTGCTCTCTCCACAATCCTCTACCTCACCTCTCTGCAAAACACCAATATCCTTCCGTCTCGCAGATGCCATGAGCAGCTTCATTCCAACCTCCTTCGCCGTGATGGACTCGTCGTCGTTCGCCGACGGCACTATCCAGGTGCTGAGGAGCCATAACTCACACCCAGATTTCCTCCACCTGATAGCGCTTGTCTTCGAAGCTGTGCTGGAAGTGGTGTGCGTCAGTCTGCCGGGATACATCGTCGCCCGGCAGGGCATGTTCGATGCGGATGCGCAGAAGTTCGTCGCCAACTTGAACGTGCAGCTATTCACACCATGCCTCAGTATGGACCCTAGAGCGCGTGGAGGTGCCCCAGCTAACACTTCTAGTCTTCACAAAACTTGCTTCTCAGTTGAACGCCGACAGATTGGTGGAACTGGCGGTCATTCCTCTTATCTTTGTCGTACAGACACTGGTCTCTTACCTTTGTGCTACTGGAGTGTCACGAATCTTCCGCTTCAAGAAGAGGCCAAAGAACTTCGTGATAGCTACGGGGGTAAGGCGAAAGGCGAGCTGCACTGTAGGAAGACTGCGCTGACAGGACGCAGGTGTTTGGAAACTCCAATTCATTGCCGATATCTCTTGTCATATCCCTTTCGAAAACCCTAAAGGGCCTTCACTGGGACAGAATCCCAGGCGACAACGACGACGAAGTTGCCGCTCGCGGTATCCTATACTTACTCATCTTCCAACAACTCGGACAGCTTGTACGATGGAGTTGGGGCTATCACGTTCTCCTGGCACCGCCTGATCAGTACAAAGATGAAGACCAGCAAATAAATTCACTACTGGAACAAGGTCGATACAGGGACGATCCTGATGCGGAGGGCCAAGGACCTTACAGTGACGAAAACTCGGGAAGCGATCAGAATGGGAACAAGCTCAGATCACCACACTCGCAGACAGACTCGGACTACGGATCTGGAGCTCAGACACCAATTACTGGTCAGCAGTATGCTGCGTCAACTGCATCTTCGGATTCAGCCATGTCAAACGAGTTCAGGCAAAACACGAAGGTCCTACCAACTCCCACTAACGGAAACGTCGCTGGGTATGGCTCGGGAAATATGGGAGGTAACACGGGATCAAGACAAAGGTCAGAGGGGCATCTCTCGACGTTTCCGGACCCAGGTCCGGCATCAGCGTCGGAAGAGGAGGGCATTCCAAGTGGTCCAAAGGGCTGGGGGAAACGACTCAGGATCTCTATCCGACGAGCATGGCGCGCGTCATCTGGTGCGGTCTCCAGTACCTCGCGCCGCATATTCAGCTCTTTCCCAGCGCCGGTGCAGAAAGGGTTGTCCAAGGTGTATGAACTTGTTGCACGATTCCTCAACGGTGTGAAGGAGTTCATGAACCCCCCGCTCTATGCAATGTTGGCGGCAATCATCGTAGCATCCGTCCCAGCCCTGCAACGTCTCTTCTTCAGCCCAGGAAGTTTCGTTGCCAATTCCGTAACCCGAGCTGTTAGCCAAAGCGGCGGTGTCGCTGTGCCGCTCATCCTGGTTGTGTTGGGCGCCAACCTGGCTCGAAACACTCTTCCTCAGACGAGCAAATCACCAGAAGATGACAAGGAGGAACGGAATCTTCTGATTGCCTCGCTCATCAGTCGCATGCTGCTTCCTACGATTGTCATGGCGCCGCTTCTTGCAGTCACTGCCAAGTATGTGCCTGTCAGCATCCTCGACGATCCGATCTTCGTCATCGTCTGCTTTCTCCTCACCGGGGCGCCGAGCGCGTTGCAGCTGGCGCAGATCTGCCAGATCAACAACGTCTACATGGGGGCTATGTCGAGGCTACTATTTCAGAGCTACGTCATATGGTATGATTTGACCCTGCAGTGTCCTCTGAGTGTGGCGCTAACTGCTGTTCAGGATCTTACCCTCAACGCTCGTTTTGGTCATGTTGGCCCTTGAGGTTGTCGAGTGGGCTGCAGGGTCTTGAGCCGGGCTTTGATCTCCCCACTCAGGGGTTGCAGGCACAGTTGCGGTGTTGTATATATACCTAGACGGGATAGGCGTTCAAAACCAGCGGAGGGGAGTTCTGAGCGTAGGCCGCTGCATAGGGGAGCGTTTACAGCATTGAATTTTTCCGGGATCATCGTTTTTACTGTGTATAGTCGAACCGGCTAGAACTTGCATCACAGGAACCATACTTTCTCCGAACCAAAAGCTACACAACCATGAGGGTTTGGCTCTACATTCAAGCGTATCCCTTATACATCATCACCCATTGTTCCAATACACACGTGGAACGTTGGTGTGTAGTGGCCTGTCGCACTCCATCTGAACCCTGCATGTGCCAGCGCTCTAGCGTGGAGCCTAGATCAACTTATTGGAACAGCAAGCTGATAACGACCTAGCAAATATTTCTTCCTCCTACTCCTCTCAACCAGATCTATACACTCCTCTCAACAAGATCTATACACAACTTTTTAACTGTGCAAGACCCTGAGGTACTTCATTGCCCTTCAACACACAAAGCGCAATCACCTACGTAGTCACACTTAGCTATTGTCAAGTGCGAAGTTCGAGCTACCAACGGTCGGAGTAATTTCCTCTCCATAAGGATTTTCAGCATCGAGCTCCCGCACGCAACCTCTCCAAGGAGTCTTTACCCGCAGAATCAGCAGCTCCTTGAATCTCTTCCTGTTACTTGTCGTTATCAGGCCCTGCAGATCGTGCCATGCCTTCTGCCAGCGGTTCATCCTCGAAAGCGGTGCCTGGCGCCAACCAGACCCTGTTCCCAGCCATCGCCAACTATGACGGAAATGCATCGCCAAGAAGCGGCGCTACTAAAGGTATGGGAAGACCTCCTTTGCTCTACACAGGCCTTCATGCTTTTTGGCTCGTCGTGGCGCGTTGCCGCCCGCTGGGATCGTTGCGTTGCTCAAAATGCTGAGGAAATTTGCGCGATGGATGGGAAGATCACAGCTCTATTCTACTCGTGCTACGTTCTGTTTGCCCCTTGAGAGTTAGGCATTGTTGTGTTTATGTCTGTAAAAGCAGTGCCGTGTACGCGTCGTATACTATCACTTGCGCGCCACAGCCGAATGAATGTCATGAGCATCAGCGGATCTTAGACACGCCGATGTTTTATACTCCCCATTCAGCGCTGGAAGATGGTCTCAGCCATAGTTGTACCTACATAGCGTCCCTGGGAAATCTTCGACGAACTGAGCTTACTCCGTGTGCGTAGTTGTCTCTATCGCTGCTGAGCCTGAAAGTATATCACCGATGATGAGGGGCAATTCAAAAGACGTGGATGACTTTGACCTCGACCGTGGTCCAAAGCAACACCGCGCCAAGGGTGTAAAGCGCCTCTCGGGACGACCGCCGATGGTTGCATCGAGTTCGTCCTTGCAAGCCTTGACAGAGGACAAGCCGCTTGACGCCGCTATTGATGAGGATAACGGCCCACCACCGTACCGGCACCAAGGTCATGGCGGACTTTTGGCAAGCATCACTGCATGGCTTCACGACGAGAAAGCTAAGAGGGCTGCCCGGAAATCGAAGCGAAGGACTTCGAAACCTGCGCAAGCATCAGCCTCCAATTCGACACCGTCCGTACCCTTCGACGGATCTATTGAAGACACCAGAAGGCGTTCCTCTGATGCGTCTGATGGCTCCATGGCTCTTGACAAACTCGAGCAGATCCTCAAAGAAAGTCTGATCACGGATAGACCTATGAGTCGTAAAGGATCTAGTAGCCGCATCTCTTCGATTCGGAAGTTGAGGCGCCAGTCCACGGCCGGGTCATCAGATACTGACTATCAAGATGGCGATGCTGTAGTCCCAACGACTGACGCATGGTTGGACAACACGCGAACACTCGCGTATACGGGTGGCGCCACTGACTCCAGCGAGGACCTGCCCACTCCCGGGCGAGCCACACCGAAGGCGAAAGAGGCCTGGACAACCTTCAAGTTCGAAATTCTGCGCCTGGCTCACACGTTGAGGCTCAAGGGCTGGAGACGAGTTCCCCTGGAAATGAGCAGCGAGATCGAAGTCGAGAGATTGAGCGGTGCTTTGACCAACGCAGTGTATGTGGTTTCGCCTCCGAAGGAGCTACCCCCTCGACAGGTGGGACCCAACGGTAGCAGGCCTTCGCTAGTCCCAAAGACATCTCCGCCAAAGCTCCTCTTGCGTATCTACGGCCCTCAAGTCGAACACCTTATTGATAGAGAAGCCGAGCTCCTAATCTTGCGCCGACTTGCGCGCAAACGCATCGGGCCTAGGCTTTTGGGCACTTTCGGGAACGGTCGTTTCGAAGAGTTCTTTCACGCTCGTACACTCACAGCCCATGATCTGCGCGTTCCCGAAACGAGCAAGCAGATTGCCAAGAGAATGAGAGAGCTCCACGATGGTATTGAACTCTTGCAACAAGAGAGAGACGACGGCGCGTTCGTGTGGAGAAACTGGGACAAGTGGGTCCAGCGTGTAGAAGAAATCGTTTCGTGGATAGACAGCCAGATCATAGACAACAAAACAGGGTCTATCAAATCTGCTGCCGACGCTTGGAAGTCAAGAGGGTTGGTCTGCGGTGTCGAGTGGCCCGTCTTCCGACAGACTGTGGAGCGGTACCGCAAGTGGCTTGATGAGCAATACGGCGGGATAGACAAGGTCCGCGAGCAATTGGTGTTTTCGCACAACGATGTGAGGAGTCCACGTACCACTACAGCTCAACTGAGTATTGCTGACGCCTTGCAGACCCAATACGGCAATATACTCCGCCTAATACCTGCTGGCGAATCTCCTCTCCTGCTGCCGGCGAACGAGCACAAACAACTCGTAGTTATCGACTTCGAGTACGCCAACGCCAACCTGCGCGGCGTCGAGTTCGCGAACCACTTCACGGAATGGTGTTACAACTACCACAACGCCGACAAGCCCCACGGCTGCAACACGGCCGCCTACCCCACGCCCGACGAGCAAGCCCGCTTCATCGATTCCTACGTGCGCCACCGCCCGCAGTTCCACCCCGGTGCCTCGGCCACCCCGTCGCTGCGGCCGCAGACGCCCGCCACCCCCAGTCTGTCCGCCTTCACCCTCGACTCGCGCGCCCCGCCCGCACAGATGCAAGCCGACGAGGCGCGCGAGTCCGCCGCCGAAGAGGCCGAGATCGCGCGCCTGATGCACGAGACACGCCTCTGGCGCCTCGCCAACTCGGCCCAGTGGGTGGCGTGGGGCATCGTGCAGGCCAAAGTGCCTGGCATGCCGGGCTCGCAACCCGCCACGCCGCGCATTGCGGCCGACAGGGGGACCGATCCGCTGGAGGCGGAGGAACAGCGCATGAAAGAGGACTTGGAGGACAAGAGGCCCGAGGAGCAGGCCGATGACGCGGAGTTTGACTATCTGGCTACGCGCAGGAGAGGGCCATGTTCTTCTGGGGGGACGCGCTGGGGCTGGGCGTCGTGAGGGAGGCAGATCTGCGCGGGAGTTGTTGAGGAAGGTCAAGGTTGTTAGGTATTGAAGGGATGCAGGCGGTGTGGATGGCGGGCTCGATTGCGCCGTAAAGTGTTCTCATGCCACATTGACGGTCACGTTTTTCCTAACTAGTCTTGGGCGGGGGATGCGATGCTCTTCCCCTTCTCCTTTCCCCTTTGATGTTCTCGTTGTTTTCGAGCGAGTCGCCCCCTTGCTCATGCTCAGCGGTACCGTACCGGCGTAACCGACTTGCGTTTCTTTTTTATAGAACCCACCCTCGCTCGTATCTATCGGCAGGCACCATCTGCCCCGCCCGGTTCCCCGAAGTCTCAGAGCCAGTCGCCTTCCCAAGCGCCTTGGAGCAAGAACGTACTGTGCACTACACGCCTGCCGTGCTTGGAGCAGACGGGCACGGGCGCGTTTTCTAGCAAACGCTCCGCGCAAAGGGGGATTTTCCAACAACAAGATCTAACGACCCTGGATCCCGTATTGCGGACCGAAGGGGCGCTAGTGTTACAAGGACTGTGGGACGCATGGCAGTGTTGAGATATTGTGAGAGCCGAGGGGGGTCTGCACTTTAGAGGGCGCGAGGGACGGGCGTAGAGAGGAGCAGTATTGTGCCTGAGTGCGTGCTTACAAATTGATCTATATGCATGTACGGACGCATCCGCAGGTGCCTGGTCTAGCCTTCCGTTTCCGTTCTACCGGAAAGACAGGAGAGAAGGATAGGAGAGGAAGGAGCAGGAGGGGGGATGGCGAGTTGACTTGCTCACTAGATGCCCCCTCAGTGTGTTCTTGGGAGTCTTCCCAAAGGATGAGCAGACTTTTCAAAACGCCCCGAAAGATGTCTGGCATGCCCCGAGAGAAGAAAACCGAAACCCCTCTTTTCTGAAACAACGCAAAAAACGCGAGGGCGCAGTGCCAGAAGAATCGCAGTCCTACAATGCGCAATCCAAGTCTAAGATTGGAACTAGCTACGATGTGATGAGTTGAAAGCAAGAGAGAAATCTGCGCTACCAGTGACACCGTTGGTGTATGGAGGCGGGAGGTCACCATCGGGGCGGTCGCTCGATATGGCGTAGGGCGGTGATTGGACTTGTGTCGACGTGGGTTCATCGGCGAAGCCGTTGCTGTGTATTGAGTAATCGTTCTCCTGTGTCGGCGTACGCTCGTCGTCAACACTACAACGGTGAGTGATCGGGCTGCGGCTTCCGTCGACACCAGCAGGCGGTGGCCCTGAACGATCGTAGAAGGCTGGGGTTGCAGCATGTAACATATTGGTCTGTAGACGTGACAAGGAATGTCGTGGAGACCCTGGCACAGGACACGTGGGGCGGCGATGCAGGCCTGCGTTATACTCCGGTACGGAAGCAGAATGAGAGACGCTTCCGTCGTCGGTGGTGCTGTTCTGACTGTCGATGGTAGTCCCGCTTTGACGAGGGCTGCTGATGCTCAAGCTTGTGCCGGATGTCCTGGGAGCGGCTTCAAAGCGCTCGCCGGCGAAGCGGACGTCCTGGGAGCGTCGTCTGTAGCGACTGCTAGAGCCAGAGTCGCTGGGCTCCACTACGCCGAGTTCATCGTAACGGGATGCGTTGCTAGCGAGAGAACTGTTAGGGACATTTGAGTCGCCATGTGAAGCCGCGATGCCAGAGAGCCTGCATCCACATTCCTCGCCACATTGGCATTTGAGACTCCGATTAACATTGGCGATGCCAGTATCTACTGTTCGGGCAAACTGCCGTTCGAAGTTTCGAGTCGCATGTTTCCGTCGAGTACGGACAATCACCTTACGACGCTTTGGATCGAGGAACCGAAGCTCGCGCCGCTGGTCCTGCTGACTATAGTGATGGATATCACTCGGGAGAGTTGTAGTGTTTCCAGTGTGATCGGGCACGGAACTTGGAAGCCCGTGATCACATCCCTCATTGAACTCTCCAGCGGTTACGGCTTCCCATGTAGGATTGGCAGTGAACCCTTCGATGACCGTTGGCGCTGGTTCGGCAGCAGCTATCACGTTCCGTGCAAGTTGCGAGTGGCCGCCATGCTGTGCCCTGCGGATGCGGCGAAGACGACTCCAGAATCCCTTGACGCGGTTTCTGAGGTTGAGGTGATTTCTTCCGTCACGCACAGAATCCTCCTGCGAGTGCCACACTTGTGTTGTGTACGCTCGAAGCTGCTGCTGCTCTGAGTCAGGTGATATGGGAGCGTTACCAACGCTCTGGTCCGGTACTTGGGCCGATACCTGCGAGGGTCGGGGAGGGTCGATTGATGAACCGATGTGTAATGGTAGTCGACGTGATGAGGATGCTTGTCTCGAAATCGAATCACGCAAAGCACTGCTATCAAATGCCACGGTGGAGAGAAGGGGGCTAGCCACAGCAAAAACACCAGACGTCATCGTTGCGTGGATGATAGAGGCCAATGCTGGTCTGGTGCTAATGGGTTCACAACCAGATGGCAACGTTACAACGCTACCATCGATGTTTGCCGATACGGACTCCCGCGATACCAGAGACCATTGAGTCGAGTTGCGACCGATACTGAACAACATGTGCTTGCAGCTTGTACATCGCATCTCGTTTAGGGCTCCAGGCTTGTGAGACCAGGGGATAGTTGCTTTGTCATGCCAATGGTGGCAGCGAGGACAAGTCACCTGGACGACCTCAGCCGATCTGGTAAAGACTGGATCACTAGCGACATGTCGGATAAGAGAGCAATCTGGAGCCGAGGATCTTCGATAACACGCTTGTGTCGAGTTCGATGCTATGAGTCGTGCGGCCATGACAGTGTATGTATGATCGAATTGAGTGTGCTGATTGGCCGCTGATGATTTGTTGGTTTGATGCACCGTCTTCCGGGCCAAGCGGCGTCGAGTATTAGACGTGGAGGCTCAGAGGTGTGACACTAACTATGCTTTTTGACACTAATAGTAAGATATGTTCAGATCATTGACCGAGAAGAGTGATAGATGGACAGTTTGATCGGCTCTAGAAGACTAATATACGGTGTGACTTGAGGGACTTGAGGTGTCGCTCACTTGGCGGTCTTGGGGTTTTGAACTGTACGAATGCGGCTCTACAGCATGAGACAGTGCCGTGTGAATTGAAAGAGACCATAGTGACCTGTAGCGCAAACTATTAACGTAGTCGATGTTGACTGCATTGTCTCTGAAGTCGTGGTTGGAGTGTCTCAGCACTGGGCTGTGCAAAGAAAGGCGAGCGTGCATTGCATTGTGGCTCAGGTAAGGTATTAAGAACCAGTTGAATGGCTTTTTGAGCAATTTTCATGCCCCGGTAAGCTTATTGGGGCCGTAACTGCAGCCTTTGACTTTGGGTGTGCAGATTACTTTGGATGTACAGACTGCTTTGGATGTCCGCTTGTTGCTCAAATCTGTTCGTGCTGGGTAGAGCTTTACCGTGAGACTGTGTTGAGTCGAATCCATCGAAAGACCATCTTTCCAAACCTTGTTGCCTCACTATTGATCACGGAGAGAAAAGAAGGGAATACGTGACCCACCGCTACCGTACATGCTTTGATGAGCCATAGCACCTCGTCCATTATAACGTCACTGTGGTGTCGAAGCCCCCGGTTGTCGCATTTGATGTTCTGTGAGAGACATTCAGCAAGGCTGCCAGGGAATCACCAATGGAGCGGTCCATCAGCGTCAAAACCATGCTTCTTTCCAGAAAGCTTTAGCCAACCGAGCTTGCAAGCAGCAGGCGTTCCGCGTCGTCTGAAGGCCAATACTTGCCTTGTTCCCGCAACCCTCTCCGTGGAGGCGGAGCCTTAAGGCTGTGCAGAAGCGGGTTACAGATGTTTCGCGCATCGATGCCGTGACGTTAGTACACATGACGAGTTTGAACAGACGAGTGCTCCGACTCGATCTATCCCAGCTTGACGCCCTCAGACAGTGGAAAGGAGTATCGATGTATATGTAGATGTAGACCCATGGCGTCATGTTTGGGAGTTGACGCCGGTATCGCAGCTGGCCGAGAACCCCACCATGTTCTTCGAGCTCACAAACATCCACACTAGAAATATTTTCGGGATACAGCACACATCATACAGATATGCCTACCTACAAGATCGTGGTGTTCGCAGGTAAATGGCCAACGTCCTCTTCTACTGCACTCACTGACAATCAATCCTAGGTGACCATTGCGGTCCAGAAGTGAGCTCTCGAACACACATCAAAGTAACTCCGAGCTCACAAATCTTCAGGTGACCGCCGAGGCCGTGAAAGTATTGTCTTGCTGTACAGTCGCCGTCCTGCAGAGCAGCTTATAACACTGGGTTCAGATTCTCCAAGTAATCGAGAGAGAAAAGGCAGACATAGAGTTCGATTTCCAGGACCATCTGCTTGGAGGAGTATGTAAGGACACCAGGGCCTGGCACGATTGCACCACTGACAGCTCGCCCATCAGGCTTCGATTGATGCCAGCGGATCGCCATTGACCGATGAGGCCCTGAATGCGGCGAAGAACGCCGACGCAGTAATTCTAGGTGCGATTGGCGGTCCAGTGAGTAAAATCTGTCATTGCGATACGCAAAGACTCGGACTGACTGTTTGACCACTAGAAATGGGGCACAGGCAAAGTCCGGCCGGAGCAAGGTCTGCTGAAACTACGCAAAGAGATGGGCACCTTCGGCAATCTACGTCCTTGCTTCTTTGCCTCCGAGTCCCTCGTCGACATCTCCCCGCTGAGAGCTGACGTCTGTCGAGGCACGAATTTCAACATCATCCGCGAGCTCACTGGTGGCATCTACTTTGGCGAGCGGAAGGAAGATGATGGCGATGGCACGGCCTGGGATATGGAGCCCTACTCTCGACCTGAGATCGAAAGGATCACAAGATTAGCCGCACAACTGGCACTGCAGGAGGACCCACCACTTCCAGTGTGGAGTTTGGACAAGGCGAACGTGTTGGCTACGTCAAGGCTCTGGAGAAAGGTTGTGACGGAGGTGATGGAGAAGGAGTTCCCGCAGCTGAAGCTGGGACACCACTTAATCGATTCCGCGGCCATGTTGATGGTGAAGAACCCAAGGGCTCTGAATGGCATAATCGTGACCAGCAACTTGTTTGGCGACATCATCAGCGATGAAGCGAGCGTCATCCCCGGAAGTCTTGGACTGCTGCCAAGCGCGAGTTTGAGTGGCATTCCGGATGGAAAGACAAAAGTTAACGGAATCTACGAGCCAATCCATGGTAAGCTGGAGAAATGTCAGGCATTGTTACGAATCTGCTAACACGTGCTACAGGCTCTGCACCAGACATCTCTGGCAAGGGCATTGTCAACCCGGTCGCAGCGATTCTATCGGTAGGTATGCTCCTCAAGTACTCTCTCCTCGAGCCGGACCTAGCCAAGGCGGTAGACGAGGCCGTGAAAATCACCATCGAAAAGGGCATTCGGACTGCGGATATCGGTGGCAAGTCGAACACATCCGATGTGGGTGATGCCATTGCCTCAGAACTGGCAGCAATCTTGAGTGGGCGGAAGTGAGCAGCTTCATATCTATACTCGTTAGCTAGAACGTATTCGTAAGGGGTTGAACGCACCCGCAGCGTCATGCTCAGGTACCTAGTTTTGTGTCCGAATTGGCCATCCTCAGAACGCTGGTCGAACAGCCTCCGATCATCTCAATTCCGGCTCCATCAGCCATGCCGGTTCCTTCAGTCCCACCATATATGTATCACTCTCGTTCGTCTTCTTTGCCGTTCTAATTGCCAGCTCGCTGATCGGCTTCACCCTCTTCTCGCCCACCTGTGACTTGTCCCTCGCAAAGATCTGCAGACCCCTCAGATGCGTGTCCTTCCCATTCTGATGGTTCTCCAGTATCTGTACCTGCACCAAAAACGCCCTTAGTTCCGGCCGCCGATCCCAGTACTCTGCACTCTCTCTATCCACGCCCTCATCGTCATCGACCACACCCACGTTTCCAAAATCCACATCAATCCAGCCTTTGGGCTGCTCGAACGACATCTCCGCAAACTCCATGAGATCGTGCGGACTCATGCCCGCGAGGAACTGTATCTTGGTCGGCGTGTAGGACTCGTCGCGCTCGAAGTCGAGGTAGATGCGGATGTGAACGATGCTGGCCAGCTTGGAGAAGTGGATGCTGAGGAGGTGCGGTTGCGGGCCGTCGGACTGCCAGAAGTGGTCGATGAGGTTGGGGGAGCGCAGCGCGGCGACACCGCAGCCGGGTTTGCTCGTGCTCACGGTCCAGGAGGCGAGAGAGGAGATTTCTTTGAGGCAGGAAGGGGGGAAGTTGGAGGGAGGTTCGTTAGGTGCGTCAAGCAGGTCTGTGTGCGGTAGTGAAGATGAGCGCTAGACCATGATGTTTTTGAGGGATGGAAATCCGGAATTGGTTATACCTGGTGGTATCTCATCTCCGTCCTGCTCCTCATCTTCATCGTCTTCTTCTTCGTCATCCTCCTCCAGCTCGTCTTCCTCGATGATTAGATCTTCGCGTTCTGGCCTTTCGGAGGTGAGGTTTTGGTTGTCAGAGTGACTGAAATGCCGTGAATGCTGCTGCAATTGACGACGCGTCGTTGGCATGGCGCGTCTCTCTGTCTTGAAGCTTGCTTTGCGGCATGTTTACTGACAACAAGGACTCCCGTTGTTTGGAGGTTCTCTATCGATAGCCCTGCGCCGGAAAATGCTCGGTCCGTCCAACCTTATGCAGGGAACATGGCTTTGGACGAACACAGCGCTGACCGTACCGAAACAGTTGTCAAGCGATCGCTCTCTCTCAGCTTCGACGGCTTCTTGCGAGAACCTGTCATGATGAGGCGTCGCCGAGGGCAATTACAAACATCAAACACGCTGGGACAACGACAGCTGCCTCGCACAGTCTAGCAACTTCGGCGACTCTCAGGCAGCCCTACCTCGTGCCGGCAAAGATCGCCAGGAGATTGGACTCCCGTCGTCAGCTACGGACCGCTGCACGACCACGAGTCTTAGCTCCGCATGGCGAATTTCGAGTGCGTGAGCTTCGAGGTTCTCTCGAGCAAGGACATGTGCCTCCGCTGCAGCTACGGGTTCGTATGCGAACAGCCGTTGGAGCACGAGTTTGCATCCCACAAGACAATGTCCACCCCAAGAACCTCCTCGAGACATAGCAGCAAGAGGACATCGTGTATTCCTATCCACGTAGCAGAAACCATTCGAGGTGAGGACCTGAAGTCGACGTGCCAAGCGTGTCCCGGGTCCACTGTGAGTGCGGTTCTTCGGTATCCTAATCTCGCAAGAGTGAGGCCTAACTGGTTCCCTACCCTGTCTATGGGGCTCGTACCACAACATGAGGCCTTGCAATGGCGATCGCTCCGTTTCCGATTCCCTGGTTGCCTTAGGACTGCTCAATCTTTCAGCATTCAGGATGATTGGGGCTGTTGCTTCTTGTGTAACGTTGTGCTTTCCCCGGGGTAGACAGGCTCGGAATATAGCCAACATCTACTACGTCTATACTCTCATATTGTGATTCTCATCACCGTCCCTCTGTTTCACAGCCTCCACTGCCAACAGCTCGTCTCAACGCGTCTTCCACGTTCTCGTAACTTGGGCCTATACCTCTTATTAAAGCTTTCGTCTAAAGTAAAAATACTCCTTACTACAACAGCTGCTTGAGCTCGCAGAAACTTACTATCACGAGATCCCACTGGCGTCCATGGTTCTCTTCATCTTCGCGCTTCGTTGCATGGTCTAGTGGCCAAGGCCTGTCGTTGCCATGTCTTCAAACGATGAGATGCAGAGAGTAGCCGGAAGGGGCCCAGCGCTCATTGCCGTCTCCATTGTCTTCCTCGTCCTTTCATGATTCTCTGTGTCCTTACGTTGCTGGGTGAGGGGAAGCATGATTCGTTCCTTTGGATGGGACGACTTCACGATGCTCCTCACCTTGGTAGGCTTTGACCTCCGACAAATATGAGCAAACGCTTACTGTAGTAAAAACAGGTCCTATTCTCTCTACTGTGCGTTCTTGATCACGCTCGCAAGTATGGGTGGAGGATCCCATGTAACGGAGATAAAAGTAGTCTCGAAACTAATCATTGTCAGTATCCGTCTTTGATTCCTGATCTGGCTTTGTCCCTAACCAGTGGTAGTATGTCATTGCGGACATGGCGCTATACGTCGCTTCTACCGTCATCCTCAAAATCTCTCTGGGAATCTACTTCCTCCGCATTGCAATAAAGAAATGGCAGATCTACACTATCTACAGCCTCATGACGATTTCGACGCTCTACGGAATCATCTACTTCCTCGTCGCGATCTTCCAGTGCGGCCTACCTTCTTTGTTCCTGCAACATCAACTTCACAAACAATGCATAAATCCGCAAACCTTGTTGGGCTTGGGATACACGCACGCTGTCATCAGTACGATTACCGACTGGACTTTCGCAATTCTTCCAATCTTTGTGCTCTGGAATACGAACATGGACATTCGGTCTAAGGTATCTGTTGCAATCATCCTGACGCTCGGTGCCATCGGCTCTATTGCAACCATTATCAGAGCCAAATACATTTACGGTATTGTATACTTCGACCAAGATTTCTTCTACAATGCAACAAACATCGGGATGTGGTCGACCATCGAACCAGGCATCGGCATAACAGCAGGATCCCTCGCGACACTGCGACCGTTGTTCAAGTGCTGCCTTCAGCACGCCCGAAACAGCCGCCTTTCGAGCAGCTCTAGAGATCGCAAGAAGCAGGTCAGCGCCCGACCCAGAATCAATCCCGTCGAGCGCTCAGGCTTCGAGTCGTTTGACTATGATGTTGAGAGTCGCGTCATCACCACTGTCGTAGGCGGATCGGAGAACCATGATCGTGATTCTTGTCCTAAGCATGGCTACTTCAGCGACGAAGAGGACCAGAACGATAGCAGTACCTCTACGAGTCCGATTCCGACTAATTCGACGAGGAAAGCAAGTCAGAGAGGACAGAGCGACGGGCACCGACGGAGGATGTCATAATCAGCGAATCTATGGACTAAAGACGGGGGGATCGAAATGAAGACGGATTTCAGTATCACAACTGAGGAGCAGATGCCAGAACTGAAGCTGTAGAGCAGTACAGTGTATAGAGATTACATGTGGTATCTCGGCGCCAAGGGAACTCTTCTAGAAGGCGTTTGGACGTGATGTGGGTATTGCGGGCGCCAGTATATCTCATGGAGTCAAGCATATCTGGTCATTCGTTTGGCGGTAGAGAACTCCGCTTGGCATGTGAATGCTTGCGAACGAGCTCATCTATATAGCATTTACATTACGGAGCTCCAGAAAGGTATTATCGTTACCTACATGATTTACCAAAGTTTCTGCAATACGAGACCCGTCATTCATCTGCAAACCACATTGGGCATCGAGTCGCTGCCAAAAGAAGTCGGGGAAGACTCAAGACCCGCTCATGTCTAGAAGTATTAGGTGGGTGTCGCTGTGTGGAAGTCGAGGAATTGGGAGAGCGTCAGGGCTTCATGGTTGGTCAGAGCATTACGACTGACACCTGCGGTGACGCAGCGCTTGACGCTGTGCTTTATATGCATTACACTCATCTGCCAACAACGACAACGATGACTCTCATTGAACACGCCAGGGCACTGCTTTCGTATATCTAACACTACTAAGTGACTTGTCTCGCATGAACCGTGCAACCTAGGCCAATCTCCGTGTATGAATTTTCGCTCTATACTGCATCACTGTCGTCGTAACTTCTAAAGCCTGTCGCCAGAGCGAAGTCATCATTGATCATCTTTGGGAAAAACGCGTTGCGGTCTGAACTTTCAAGTCTACCTGCAACAAGTCAACGTCGTCGACTCCTTGCAGAGATATAGTGCCCGTTCAGCTATGGCATCCAAACCCATGAACGTCGTCGTCGTACGTTCGCTCCCTTCCGTCTCCCTTTCCCCCTTTCTCCGTCATTCATACCAACCGCATCCCCTCCTGTAGATTGGCGGCTCCCTGGCGGTCTCATGCACGGCATTGTGCTCAAGCGTCTCGGCCACACCGTCCGCATCCTCGAGCGCAACCCGTCGCCGCTGCTGCACAACCAAGGCGCCGGCGTCGTCGCCGGCAACGACACGCAGGACTTCTTCCAGCACCACGACCTGACGCACCGCTCGCTGGCCGTGACGTCGCACCTGCGCCACTATCTCGACGTCAAGGGCAACGAGATCCACCGCGAAGAGTACGCGCAGCAGATGACCAGTTGGGACCTGCTGTACTACGTCCTGCGCGCCAACTTCGACCGCGTCGAGAGCGGCTACTGCACTCTCCCGCCAGTCCAGGACGGAGAGGGGAAGGCTACGTACCAGTACGGCCACACCGTCACCGCGCTGCGCGACCTCGGCCCTGACGCCGGCGTCGAGCTCTCCTTCCGCGACCGCGACGGCGAGAGCGGCAAGAGGACCGCCGACCTCGTCATCGCCGCCGACGGCGGCTCGTCCACCGTGCGCAAGCTGCTGCAACCCGACGTGGAACGCAAGTATGTCGGCTACGTCGCCTGGCGCGGCACCGTGCCCGAGCGCTCGCTCTCCGCCGCCGCCACGGCCGCGCTGGCCGAGAAATTCACCTTCTTCCACGCCTCCGGCGTGCAGGTTCTCGCGTACCTGATCCCCGTCCCCGACGGCGCTCTGGAGCCCGGCAAGCGGCTGATGAACTGGGTGTGGTACGTCAACTACGCGCCGGGCAGCGCGGCGTACAGGGAGCTGATGACGGACGTGGACGGCAAGGCGCACGCGGTGACGCTGCCGGCGGGCAAGATGGCGCCGCGGGTGTGGCACAAGCAGAAGGCCGTCGCGGCCGCCGCCCTGCCACCGCAGTTCGCCGACATCGTCGCCAAGACCGAGCAGCCGTTCATCCAGGCCATCACGGACGTCCTGTCGCCCTGCAACACCTACCTGGACGGCAGGGTGCTGCTGGTGGGCGATGCGCTGGCCGGCTTCCGCCCGCACACGGCGGCGAGCACGAGCCAGGCGGCGTATGACGCGCTGATGCTGGATGCGATGTTGAGAGGGGAGATGAGCAGGCAGGAGTGGGCGGCCCGGACGATGGAGTATGCGAGGAGGGTGCAGAGGAGGGGCGTGGAGATGGGGGAGAGGAGCCAATTTGGGCGGCATCCGTATGCGGGGACGTATCCGGGGTGAAGTCAAATCGAGGCATACATGGAAACCCCAAGCACAGATTTGATAAAAAAAAAGCGGAAAGACGTCATTTTGAATAGAAGCATCACTCGGAATACCACGAACGCGTGACTCCCCATGTGTGGTCAGGGACGAGCGGGAAAGAAGGCGTCTCGATTCAAAACGTATTCCCACGGCGCAATCGATTCCTACATCACCCACGAGCATCAACCAACAACACCAAACGAAACTCACCTTCGACCCAAAACATTCGCTCCCTTTTTACTAGGAAGCGCTTCTTCACTCACCTACCTGCCTACCTTCTCAGACAGTCATTTCTCCACCGGTCCACCTACCTACTTACCTGTCTTCGTAGCGCGAACCCTTTCTTCCGTCACACCACACACCACACTCGGAAGACCCACTTACCCAATACCCCACAGCACACATACAGCAACTACTTCGCCCCTTGCTCCTGTCGCCTCGCTAGACGGCAGAATCGGCCTCGGCCATAGCGGCTACGGGGGAGCTGGACGTGCTGTCGTTGAACAGGGAGTCGAGGTCGCCGTCATCGTTGAGAGCGGCGAAGTACGCCTCCATGGCGGCGTCGGGCTCCGCTACAGCAGCCTCGGGCGCGCCGAACGGGCCGGCGTCGAAGGGGAAGGCAAGACTGTCGGTACTGTTGTCCGCAGTAACATCTGCCACGGCTCTGACATCGTCATCTGCATTGCCCTTGGCGGCGCCCTTGTCCTCCGTCTCAGCGAGCTTGCCGCTGTCTTTCGATAGCAACGTGTCCGCGAACGCGAAGATGTCCTCCGGTGGGCCGGCGGCCAAGACATCCTCGTTCATGGGCGACAGGGCGGAGTCTGGTGTGCCACTAGCGCGGGGGGCGAGGTTGGCGGTGATGATGGGATCGTGACGGTGTTTTGCCTTTTTTGGGGCGGATGGGCTGGCGAGTTCGTTGGGAGAGGTTGAGGCGGGTAAAATCGCTTTTTCGAGGGGTTGGATGGGGCTGACGGTAGGGTGGCGTTCTGGATGCTGGACTTGCGGTTCTTGGCTTTGGACGCGCCCCGACGGTGCCGGGTCGTGGTATTTGTCAGAGGAGCAGCAGAACTCCCTGCAGCAGGTTCAGAGGAAGGAAGGGCCTGCTCGGAGGCGGCTGCTTGTGTTGCGAAGAAATCAGCGGGGCCGTAGTATCTCTGCTTGCGATAGCTCTGCACCGCTTGTTCGTAGGATCCGACAGGAGGAGGGGATGCAGGGCCGTGTTCGAGGAATTTCGCGGGTCCTATAGCGCGCCCGGTCCACCTCGGACGTTTGGGCTGTTGCGCTGCCGTCTCGTCCTTGCTGAGGGGAGGAGGGTCCTCGCGCTGTCGTTTGGGACGCCTTTCTGGCTGACGCGTTACGACCGCCTCTTGCTGGTGCTGATGCGACTCGTAGCTGGCTCTGGCAAACTTCTCTAGATCGCCTAAATGCTGCAAGATGCGAGAGTCCTTCTCACCGCGCTGCAGAAGCGCCTTCTTCGAAGACCAGTGTCTAGCTCGCTCCTTCTCGGAGTTGAGCTTGAAGGTCAGTGTGAACTCGTACGGCTTCGGAGCACCCTTACGCACGCTGTCGTGGCGAGGGTAGTTCGGGCACACCTGCTCAAGCCGGTTGACGCGGCACGCCTGGATGAACTTCTGCGCAGCGGAGGCGCTCGGACATTTCGTGAGGGCGGCGGCGAATCTGCCATACGGCTCATCTGCGAGCTCCCGCGTGTCGACTTCGATGTCGCACCGGCGCACGATCTCGACGAAGTCAGTGAACCGCTCAAGGCAGTACAGGTGCACGTACCCAGCGACGTGGAAGGGATCGGTGGTCTCCTTATGCGTGTGCCATCGCTCGTCTAGCGCGACGCGGAAGTGGCCTTGCCGGATCGTCTTGGTCGGGATCGGACAGTCGGCGAAGCGGCATTTCGAGCTGGTGTAGTTCAGATAGCGTCTGGCAGAGTCGGCGGGAGTCTTTTGGATCCAGAGCTTCAAACTAAAGCCCTCAGATATGGGGTGCTCATGAATGAACTCGTTCAGTGCCTCGGCGGAGTACGTCTGCTCGAGGAGTTCCCCATCCGCGTTGTATTCAAAGCTGTGATTCGAGCCGGACCAGGCTTCGGCGCTCGAAGGCAGGCTCTTGTACACCATCTCGGGATCGTACTCGTGGATCTTGCCACTTCTGCTGTTCATCCCCGCCGTGGTGTAGTTCGGTCTCACCCAGGGCTTCCTGGGGTCTAGAAATGGCTTGTGGACAGTATAGTGGGTGGTCAGGTGTCCCCTCGTCCTCTGTCGAGCAGCCCTCTCGCCACCGGCGGGTGTGACCGTGTCGAACGCATCTACCAACGCGCCGACAGGCTGCTGCGCACGGACAACATACGCAGCCGAGGAGTCTACCATGGGAGGCGCAAAGCTCGGACCGGAGTACATTGCTGCATCATAGTAAGGTGTAGCTGTCGGTCTGTTTGAGAGAGGGAGCGAAGGGTATGCAGGATCTTGGAACTGTTGGTTGAAGTCAAGCGGTAGCAAATCTTGCTGGTATGGTTGAGGAGCGTAGTAAGGAGCTGATGGCATAAAAACATTAGACTCACCGATCTGGGTGTCTGGGACGCAATATCCAGAAGTGTCATGGCTGGACGCTGTACTGGTGGCTTGCACTGTTGGAAGACCGTATCCACCGACCTCAGCAAGCCTATACAGAGGCTGTTGCGGTACCGTCTGAAATAGCAATCTCGGATCGATGCTTGCGGTCCCTGTCGGCAATTGGAACAGCGCGGTGTTTCCAGTATCCTGCTCCAAGAAGTCAGTATAAGAGAGGTTCTCTCCCGGCATCAGCTGGTCGCTAAACCCTGTCGTTTCAGGCTGTTGCTGACTGAAAGAGTCGATTAGGTTGTCGAAATCGACGTTGTAGATGGGGGAGCCCAGCTCACCCCATGACTGTGCGGTTTGCACATCACCGTTTGCGGCGTCGTACTGTCCGTGAAGAGTGTGCGTCAGGCTCACGTCCTGCGTGACCTGGGAGAGCAGTGCACCGGCTCCATCCATTGTGACGAGGTTCGGAGCAGATGGTGCGGAAGTGTGACGTTGTGTTGGGAAACGTCGAAGAGCAGACTGAGCTAGAAAACAAGTGACAGCAAGCAGAAAGAAAACGAGGGAGTTGAAAGCTGAGGATCTGACTTCTGAGGGATACTCGAGGTATGTATGTAAGGTGATGTGATGAAAGACTTTGTCCACCGAACCTTGTCTGGCTTTGTTTCCAGACCTCAAAGACTCAGACACACACTTGTACACAATGAATAATGGCGCTTTGACAGAGGCATAAGCTAATAAGAAGGCAGACATGGAGGAGTGTTCTTTGTTGCGTTCGAACGCCCGTCTCATTGGTAGTAGTAGGTTGTGTGCCAAACGGTCTCTTGTCGTGGAACTGAGCACTTACGGCGTTGTATGTAGGGTATCTTACATATCTCCATTACGCAGATCACAATAAATCTGACCGTGACGTCCACCGAGGCCACCTTTTTCTGGTTGCGTCGTATGCTGATGTATCGTAACATGGTCCACTCCACCTCTTCTTTTTGACTCTGTTCCTAGCATCTCATCCTTCACGACTGCGACTTCTGCGGACACATTACCGGAGCGCCTTCTGGTAGGGGTCCAGCTTGCACGCCGGTTCAATGGAACCGTATGCGATTCCCGTCTACAGCCATGTTCAGTTGTGCGTTAATTCAATCGCCCTCATGCACCACAGCCATATCCAAGACTTCGGCTCTCGCCCTGCCCTTCGTTTGCGTCCCTATGAAGTCGCCCAGCGCCTTGAACGCGCCTGGCTCCACAAAGCCAACTACTTCCCACTCCTCGCCAAGCACGTCTTGCGACTCGACCTGCTCAACGTAGCTCAGGATGCGGTCTTTGACGGTGCCTTTTGCCGCTTTGTCGTCTTCGTCGTCGTCCGCGGACTTCGGTGCGGCGGACTTGGCAGCTTGTTTGAGGATGGAGGTCGGACAAGTGATCCGTAACCTCATGCGTGCGCGAGCGACAGGGATGGGTTGATGAGCTATCAGAGCTTTCATTGCGTCGAGGGCCTGTGATTTGGCGGAGCGGGTTGTAGATACGCCTGTCCATGTTGGCAGATCTTTGGCCTTCTTGGTCTCTCCGTTTGATGATTCAGTGTTCGTAGGTGTTGCCGTTCCGCTCGCATTTGGTGTGTGTCTGTCCTTCTCTCTGTTCTCATGCTTGGCCTCTTGCTTCGCCTCGTGCTGGGCGTTGGCGCCTTGTTGCGATAGCTGGTCCAAGGCCTTCTCTATCATTCCTGTGGTGTACGGTCGTTTGCTCTTCGGGTCCACCAACTTCCCCGCTACAATATCTATGACCTCCCTACTGACCCTGTCCAGCTGCGCATGTCGTTCCTTCTCACCGACCTGGAGTTCTCCTTTTTGCAGAATCTCGAGAATGATGTCGTCGACGGACATCTTAGGGAAGGACTTGGCAAGGTCGGCCGAGGGGGCGACAGCGCCTTTGGAGACATTGAGGAAGACTGAGGGGATCTGAAGGACATTGTCGAGGTCGGTTTCAATGCCGGAGCGGTATTCGAGGACTTTGTTCTTGTAACAGGCTATCTCGTAGCGTTTCTTGCCTGAAGGCTGTTTAGCAATGTTCTTTGTTCCCACCCAACCCCGGGTTTCTAACATACCCTTCTTCATGCGCACGAGAGAGACATTGGTGAGCTTGATCTGGTTCGACGGCTGCGGAACGGTCAGCTGCGGCGCGCACTGAGACAGACGGAAAGCCGACACCTTACTTGGTTGATTCCGACTGGCATTCTGAAATCTCTGCGATGAGTGAAGTGCGATGGAGATGTTTTCGGCGTCTGTTCGATTCAGAAGGCAGAACATCCGGCGCGTCTTCCTCTCCGCCCTGCATCGGCCTTTGAACTTCCATCGCACGCACGCTACTGAGACACCGCTTACCCTTCTGGAGCACGATAGATACCGCTTGCCCCGATATGGAGCACGAGACGATGATTGCGTACGGCAGCTGCCTGTCCGTCCCCACGCGCGCTCATCGTCCATGTCCACCGCTCGTGCATTGCCAGCCACCTGCCACCTTCATCCTCCGCAGTCCCCTTCATCCTCCACAGTCTCCTTCTGGGTGCTGCATTTCATCTTCAGTGCCATCGAATCCATCCATTGCCGCTATACAGCATCAGGAACTCCAAACGATCTTGAAGCTGCTGTGTCTCCTTCAAGCTTGCCCCGGCCTTCCAGCTCCGACAGCCTGACAGCCACCCTACACCATCAATCAACGCCACCGCCATGAAGGTCCTTGCATCGTCTCTGCTCTTCGGAGCGGCGACGGCACTCATCCCACCACAGCAGCACGTCCTCCATGCGCCGTCGCATGACGCTGGCACGGGTAGCTCCTCGAAGCATGTCATGGGCAGCTCGAGCTGGACCAAGCCGCTGCAGAACCTTGGCGAGTCGTTGAAGTCTCTCACAGGCGAGGCTCGGGCCCTCTGGGACGAGATGACCCTGATGTTTCCTGAGCAGATGAGTCAGGCGAGCTTCTTCTCTCCGCCCAAGCCGCATGAGCGCAGACATGACAGCGAGTGGGATCACATCATGAAGGGTGCCGATGTTCAAAGCGTTTGGGTCGAGAATGCCAAGGGTGAGAAGGAGAGGGATGTTGACGGCAGACTTGAGAACTACAACCTGAGGACGAAGAAGGTTGACCCTAGTTCTCTTGGTGTTGATAAAGTCAAGCAGTACAGTGGTTACCTGGACGATGATGAGGAGGACAAGCATCTGTTTTACTGTACGTCCGTCAGCACAACCCGAGGTGCTCCCAGTAACTGACCTTACCCAAAGGGTTCTTCGAGTCGAGGAATAACCCCAAGACCGACCCTGTTGTCCTGTGGCTCAATGGTGGCCCAGGCTGCTCCTCTTTGACCGGTCTGTTCCTGGAACTCGGTCCGTCGTTCGTGAACAAGAAGCTCGGTCTCGACTACAACCCATCATCGTGGAACAGCAATGCTTCGGTCATCTTCCTTGACCAGCCAGTCAACGTCGGTTACTCCTACAGCGGCAAGTCCGTTAGCAACACTGTGGCTGCAGGCAAGGACGTCTACGCCCTCCTCACCCTCTTCTTCAAGCAGTTCCCTGAGTACGCTCACCAGGACTTCCACATCTCTGGAGAGTCTTACGCTGGTCACTACATCCCGGTCTTCGCCAACGAAATTCTGTCCCACAAGAAGACTAACATCAACCTTAAGTCCCTTCTCATCGGTAACGGCCTCACCGATGGCCTGACCCAGTATGCATACTACAGACCCATGGCCTGCGGTGAGGGTGGCTGGCCTGCTGTCCTCGACGCTAGCGAGTGTCAGTCTATGGACAACGCGCTTCCCCGCTGCCAAAACCTCATTCAGAACTGCTACAACAGCGAAAGTGTCTGGTCTTGCGTGCCGGCTTCCATCTACTGCAACAATGCGATGATGGGCCCATACCAGAAGACGGGCATGAACGTCTACGACATCCGTGGCAGGTGTGAGGACTCAAGCAACTTGTGCTACTCCGAGCTCGGCTGGATCAGCGAGTACTTGAACGACAAGAAGGTTATGAAGGCGCTTGGTGCCGAGGTTTTAAAGTACGACAGCTGCAACTTCGACATCAATCGTAACTTCCTCTTCCAGGGCGACTGGATGCAGCCCTTCCACCGTCTGGTGCCCGGTCTGCTGGAGAAGCTTCCAGTTCTCATCTATGCCGTAAGTCCTCCTCTTACGTCTCCTCCCCAAAGCCTCATCGCACACACGCTAACACCGGAGTTCCTCAGGGTGACGCCGACTTCATCTGCAACTGGCTCGGCAACAAGGCGTGGACCGAAGCGCTTGAATGGCCCGGCCAGAAAGCGTACAACAAGGTGCCCATGTCGAACCTGCTGCTCTCCGACGACGGCACCAAGATCGGCGCCGTCAAGAGCAGCGGCAACTTCACCTTCCTGCGCATGCACGGCGCCGGCCACATGATGCCGCACGACCAGCCCGTCGCCAGTCTCGACATGTTCAACCGATGGTTGAGCGGCGAGTGGTGGGTGTAGGGCCCGAGTAGCGAGGAAGTGACGATGTGATTCGTGAGTTTGGGAGACGTAAGTTGCATGGGGTTAGGCTGGGAGGGTCGTTTTGGATGAAGTTGAGACAAAGGGACGCTGGAGTGTGCGTTTCCACTCTGGTGCTTCGTTGGGTCGTAGCGATATAGGTAATTAGGCAATCGACACGCGACGTCAACTTTCCTCGCCCCGCTATCCCCATGATCTCAATTGCAAGCGTGCACGTACCATTCAATCCCCTTGCTCCCGCACAGGACCTTCTTTCTGCTCAACAGGCCGCACAGAAGACGGGAGTCTCCCGTCCGATCCTTCCAAATCTGGACGGTGGGGCGCGAGCAGAACAAGCAGACTGCAGTCCACTCGCACGGCAGAGTCTCAGACACGGTAACGAGGACGAAGCACCGAAAAGGAGCTTCCGGGTCGTGCACAACATGTATCAAGCGGCGGACGGAGATTTGTTTCGCTGAATTATATATGTCACGTACATGCTCGAACTTGCTCGGGGCAGCCGCGCGTCCAGCACGAGCCAAAGATGTACGGCTGTCAGATGCCAGGGCGTGACTCGTGGGAGTGCAGCAACGGCACAACCCAATCCATGGTCCCACCCAAGGGGACATGAGCTGCAGACAGAAAAAAAAAACAGATCCCAGAAACGCCTCGCTAGAAAAACCTGACTCTCACGATATTTCAAAGGAGAGAAATGAACCGGTCAAAAGAAAGAAAGCCGAAAGAAAAGGGGGGGGAGGGGGGGGAAGAGG